>JAVSBS010017647.1:56295-75309 GCA_033124195.1 Coracias cyanogaster | reverse complement strand
CCCCCCCCCCCCCCCCCCCCCCCGCCCAGCAAAAGACCGAGAAAAAAGGAAAAATAGTTTATTAAAGAAAACAAACCCAAAGATGTGCAACTGCTGTTTTAGCCCCATTGGAGAAACTTTTGTCTAGTTTTACAGGGCCTAACATGTGTTCGATCAAATTCAATTTCTGAGGAGATCTAGATGGAAAACAATCAGGTGTTATCAACAGTATCACTGGAGCAACATCAAAGCCTTGCCTTAGACCATGAGCCTTGATGCTCCCCAGCTGCTGCATACAGAGTCCAAGGAAAAGCTCCAGGATCTGACAGAGGTTGTGAGACACCTTATAAAGATGGAGAAAATTGGTCAAGCAGGTGCCTAGTGTGGAATGTTTCTAGAAACTTCTGCCTTAGAACTACAACATGCAAAAAACATAAAGGAAATAAGGATGCTTTCTGTAACAAATACATTTTTTAAAAAACCAACATAGCCACAAACAAGTATTTTGAAGATGCCTGGTCCTACGGCTGTTTGCTAGGGAGTATTACACACAGATGCTGGTACTAACCACTGCCGGACACAGGATTATGCCCACGGCTGTATTTGTTTTAGAAGAAACATGGACCTGATGCAATGACTCTGAAGACATTTGTACGTATGATAACTGCTTATGAGCTAGAACTTCACACAGAGGTCACTTGCCCTGCTAAATAGATACAGCCATAATTAACATGCCCCTGGCACTTTTCGAGTTCTAAGAGTCTGCTTGACAGCAGGGCTCTCCTGGTCATGCTCCTATCTTTGAATACTCTGTTTCCTCACCAATTCATGTCACGGTTTTACCTTGACATAGAGGCAAATGGACAGGAACAGCAAGGCATTAGACAGCTCTAAAACCACACAGATGGCAAGATGTAGAAAGACGTGCAGCTTTTAGTTCACATGCCTCTTCTCAAGCAGTGGAAAAGGTTAAAAGTGATTTGACACTTCGCCAATAGCCCAACAGATCCATCCCTAAGTGTGGAGGAAGACTTCTAACCAATGCAGAAGACCCATTTACTGATAGCACATCCTCAGAGCTAAGCAACACATCTTACTCTCTGCCATGTGTCTCCCATCTGAACAGTTTAGGCTACACAGCAGATATAATCCGTTCCAGCTGGGACATTTCCTGTTTCCCCACAAGCTGCATTAACCCCTTCTTTCTGTCTCCTATTCAGAGGAGCTTACAGCATAGATACCTCTCCCAAGCACCACAGCACGTCCCACAAACACATCACCTCTCATTCCCACCATTTTGAACACTCCAGTATCACTCAGGATTTATGCAGCACAAGCTTAACCCCAGAACTTTCTATAGTTAGGCAATGCAGATGCGTCTGGTCCATGATAAAGTGGACTAGAAGGGGATCTTTCCTGTACTAGAAAATTCTCCCTAGAGATGGCTTTTTTTTCTGGATTTTTATCTAACTAGGTTAAACCAGGTGCTATTCTTTGAATTAGATGTCCCTTTTTCTCAAAGATAAATCCCTGATGACTGGCATAGTTACAGGAGATGCCATTCTTAACCAGAAACTCTATCCTTCACCGACATCTGCTTGACCATTCTAGGGCCCAGTATTTCAACAACATTTGCAAATACCAAAAAACCCTTTTGTTGTTTTTAGTACGTATACATCTCTTGTGGTAAGTAGCCAAAAACCAAAGAAGGGCATAACTGCCCCTCTGCTCCCAAGACACATAACAGCAGGACAGCTGGGATCGCTCTGAAGCTGGCATAGCCAAATCTCACAGTGAATTCACAGGACAGGTAGCCAAATGGAGTAGCACATCACCTTTCCCAAAGGCAATAGATCTTTGAGCTCATCTGGCTTCACAACTCATAGTCACAAGCTGTGCCACTCACTCTGACCTCTCTGTGGCCACTAATTCCTTCCATTCTCACTCTCCACTCTTCCCAACAAGTATTTGCCAGATTTTTCTCCGAGCCGACAGGATGTACAGAAGCGGTAATCAACTACAGTTGAGGTGCCTCCTGCTTCCTAAAGCCTGCCTTGGCTACACTGGTATTTGTCACAGGGTTTATGCACATACCAATGTAGCACAAGCCGTATGACGCATACCAACATCTCCATCAGCTCAGCAGCCATACCAACTATCTGAGAGCCTACAAAGTACCATGTTTTAAAATAAACACAAGTTTGCTTACACTGTATCTTGATCTTTCACCAAGGGCTTGGGTTCTGCCCAGGAGGCAGGCAGAAAGCCTCCGCCAGGCAGAAAGACGGGCTTGTGGTTAAGGCACTGGTCTGGGAGTTGACACAGCTGGGACTGGACCCTGCTCCTCTGCCATCTTTCTCCAAGACCTTGAACAAGTTGCTGATTCGTCTGTGCCTTAGTTTTCTCATCTTCAAAATGGGATGTCGATCTCTCAGTACACCTTCCCTGGAGGGGCTAGCCAGGAATTCAATTCAAAATAAGACTTTGGAATTGCATTTCAACTGCAGTTCCCAACATTTAAGCTGGCATTAGCTTGGGCAGATTCTCTGGCCTATACAACAACATAGATGGATGATGCTGCAGCTAGAAGGGAATTTGTCTTCGAGGACAGGACTAGAATTTCAAATATTAATAAAATGTGGTAAAAATGATGTCAGAGGAAATTCAGGAAGTACACAATATTTTTAGACTGAAGTGTGAGTACTCTCTTATGTCTACAGTTGGTGAGAACTGTGCAGAACTGCTGGCTATTTGAAGGGAACCAGACTTTTGAATAAAGATGTTAACCAACATCCTGGAATACATAACCAGGAGTAAAAACAGAGGCATATGAAGTGTCCACTTTATTCAGCTTTTGCAAGACCTCAGCTGAATAATTATGCCCTGATTTGGACCATTTAGAGAAATTCCAGAGAACAGTCATGAGAATGGTCTGAATTTTAGAAATCATGAGCTGCCAAAAAAGACTGAGAAATTGGGGTTGCTTAAAGAGAAGAGAAATGGGCTGCTGAAAAAAGGGAAAGAATTAATCCATGGTGGTCAGAACAAATAGAAATATGATTAAGTGACACATATTCAGGAAAACATTGGAAGTAAAGGAGTAGTGAAGCACAGGAATGTTTTTCTTGGACAGAATATCCACCATTAGAATAATTAGGGACTGGTTAAAAGAGAATCTGCAAGGAGTGACATAGTTTGATTTTATTCTGCTCACTGGTAGAGAATGTCCTAGAACTGCATTCCTCTTGGCTGTATTTTTAAAATTATTATTCTTTCATTTCTGTAGAGAATGGTTACATACAGAGTCCACATGATGGAAATATTCATAAAGTGAATGTACCTGAAAATTCTCAGAGTTCGTGTTTTCCTCTGGTCTGGTCCCATACCCTCAGTTTTGAGGACGAGTTTCACCACAAGCATGTTCAAGATCAGCGTTTTGGTGTTACATTACACCTTCCAGCCAGCTATTTCTAAATGTTTCAGAAAACAGAGTTTAACTTTCAAGCACCCTGGGTAAGCAACATCTCTGTGTAACATAAGATGATTCGAGATATCAATTGTATCCACAGGCATGCCCAGCATCTTTATTTTTGAAGTCATGTTAAATGCGTTTCTTAGTGACCTTGTGGTAACTAACACTGCAACAATGACTTGAATTTCATTGAAAACTGGCTGATGAATCCATAGGACGAGACACTGATTAGTGATTTTGTAACACCTTTAACAGTTGTCTTTCAGGAAAATCTAAGCTCTATCATACAGAGGTTGGACATTTTCTTAATGTTGCCATTAGTGAAAGACTCCAATTCAAAAAACAAAAAAAAATCCAAATAATTGGGTCCAAAGTGCCAAGTCTGAGCAAAGAGCTTGACATTTTTACAAAGGTAGCCACTTATCTGATCATACAAAAGCTCTTGCTAAATTGTAATACCTAATAAGTCACCTAGGTGCTAATTTTGAAAAATAAATATAATAACTAACCATACCCTAGTTACTAAATTAGCGTTGGAGAGCTGCACCTCCATACTTTTGGCCAGGGAGTCTTTTTCAAGCGCCAAACCCAAAAACTGCTCACATTGAGAAAGTGACGCAATATGGACAAACACCTTTAATGGTGCATTGCCAAACTAAGTCCAGTCATGGAATAAAACCTTTCAAGGTAGGTAAGTTATGAAGGCAGGTAAGAGATAGTTGCCTCTGCAAACACTTGATGCAGGTATATTTATGAAGAGACAAATCACTGATGCCACATTCCTGTGCCTATGTTAATGTAACTGCAGACAAGCGTTCTACAGCCCATAGTAAAGCAGAGCTGGTGTGCTGCAAATCTGGATATTGCTCATATAGAACTTATATACTGCCCACTGATGATCTGGCTACTACTCGACCCCCTCTTATGGTTAGATATGCCTCACACATTTTAGGAATAATTGGAGAAATTGCTAGATTGTGCCAGAACAGCAAGTCATCTTTGAGCAAGTCCTGAGAAGACAATGCACAAGGTGCTTTGAGTAAAAGAATAAACCCTGTGATGAACAAGCATGAAATAAAGAATGTGGAACATTTCCTCCTCAACCAAAAATCTTGCACACAGATACTGAGAAGTGAACCGCTCTGTCAGTGTTAACACGCATGTTCTCATTGCCAAGTACAATCACTGCTCTTTCATCGCATCACTCCCAGCTTCCTCCTCTCCTCTAGACTTGTCCCCAGTTTTTAGAATCCCCAAACAGGAGGAGGACAACCCACACTTTCATGCCTCCTGCAAGGCCTATCGGCAGGAAAAGCATTTTCTGTATTATTGCTGTTGAACTCACCGTACTGCGTGAGCTGTGCCCCAGCATATTGACAACAAGCAGAGATGGAAATCACTTACAGCTTGTCTTGCACCCAGTTTTTGTATGAGTTTAATGGCTCTGGGAAGAGCACCGTGTTTCTGTTGAAACAGGAGACCCAAGAAGACATTTTTTACTATGTCATTTATGCCACTGAAGATGCCACACAAAACTGAACTACAGATACAGTTACAGCTAAACACTGCTGTATCTATACAACTGCTGTTGCATTAAATGAGAGCAGACATTTCTAGAGTAGCAGCAAGAGGATTTCTAGATGTAGAAGAGAAAAAGCCTGTTTAGATCCCAGTAGAAGATAATATACATCTCTGGGAAGCAAGCAGAAAACCAGAAATATAGTGAAAGAACCACAATTCCCAGAGTAAGCTAGGTATTACGGAGCAAGCACCCCCTCCTCAAGGCATCATAAATAAGCACCTCTCTGTCCCGCTACTTTCCTCTCCCATGAAAAGAAAACTAAAACACCACAGCATTTTAAAGTTGTACTGTGCAAACCAACCTTACAATTAGAGATGGGCTGGGGGAGCAGAGACTTGAATCAGGAATTCTCCTCTCAGTATTCAAGTTCAGGCAACTCTGAACATGTTGGGGATCATCTTTATTCGTGTGTTTTTTCATTGTCCCCATCTCCAGTTCCCTGGAAGGTGAAGAGCATGGCAGCTATTTATGGTTCTATGCCACAAAACTATATGACTTAATTCTCAGAAAAAGAGGAAAACTTTCTGGAAAGGCCAGTGCAGGGTTGGGTCTGCTCAGCTGTAGCTGTAAAAATGCCTCTAGCCATTTATATGGGTTATACACAAATATTTACTGGGTTCTCAATCAAAAACAAATATTTACTATTCTAATTGGAGCAGTACTTGGCAAACATGCTACTCTGCAAATACAGAGCGTCTTCCTAAGGAAATACATACTCATCTGCCAAAGGTAATGAATGCAAAAGAAAAACCACTCTTTCCACTATTAAAAAGACATTTCTTTCAGCTTTTCTAATGTTTTGCCAATCATAAAGTCATCGCTGTTGGTTTATTCCATCACAGTCTATTTACTGACCTGCTATAGGCTGTTAAGATCTTGTGACTCTTTTCTGAGATAGCCACGATGGCTTCCAATCTTTATTTGCCCTTGCACCCTGCCACCCCAACTGATCAGTCCTTCATCTACAAAACACAGGGAGCTTTGCTGCCAATGAGGGAAATTTCCTTGATTTCTATGCCCAAGGACAACATATGACACCTGAAGGGCGTTCGGAACTCTGAAAACCTACTAAGAGGGATCCCCACTGGAAGTATCACACTGTCATCATTCTGCATTATGGATAGGAACAGCTTTACTCAAGTGGATTGGGACCAAGTCACCCTATATACACAGGCAGTGTAACCTGTGTCTTAAGACAGCACAAATATCAATATTAGAATGTTGGTTATGTATCTTAGTTTTTCATCTTCTCAGAATCCTTGTTCTCCCTCTGCCTTTCCAAGGGAGAAGGATGGTCAATCTAAAAGGTTTTGTCTTTTTCTAGCCTAGAACAAATAAAGATCATATCCTTCTTTGGAGGATGCTCCACTCTGATTGCTATTTACGGGTATATTTACATGACACCTAACAGAAGTAACCCTAGACCATGACACAGTCTCAGGCACTTCTCCAATACATTTTTAAACCCATGAAACCATATTTTAGGGAGTAGTTTGCTAGAAAAGTACATCCCACACACTCCCAGCACTCTTTTGGGGACCTCTATAAATGACAAATATAAAAGTTACTTAATATAGGAAGAAATCATACTGGGGAAACAGAATCTAAGATCCAATTGTATAATTGTGAAAATGGGCAAGACTTTGCAGAGAAGCACTTTGCAAAACAGAAATTTGAAATTTTCCTCTGCAAAGGAAAAAACCCACAGGTTCTTTTGCCAATTCAAGATTCACATTTTGCCCAAAGACTTCAATATGTAAAAACAGTTAAAGTGCCTTGCTTACATATTAGTCCTGAGTGTGTGCTTAGACTAAATAGCCTCTATCTTCCTTCGGATAGAAGAGGATTTTCAGATGAGCTGTCATTAGTAATATGGTATGCATTAAAGCAAACATTAACGTGCTTTCTCAAGTTATTGCAGAAGAGAGCACCTTTAACATATGTATAATAAGGGATCATTTTTATAATTTCATTTCCATCCCTGAATGTCAACCAACTTAAACAGAATAAGATCCCTTTAGTGCATGCTGAAAATACTGCATGTCATAAAGGCTTGTCATAAACAGATGGAAAGTTTTGCTTACCCACTCCGTTCTCTATGACTGAAGGTGGAGAGGATACAGCAGTAGCTTCCAAGACACCAATATATTAGAGAGGAAAAACCCACACATTCTAATAGCCCACATGCTCCAAAATTTCACTCAAAATAAGCAAGTGCTGTGAACCTTAATTGACCGCGGCAGATTTGGAAAGCCGGATAAAGTACTACAAGAGTCAGACAGAACTAAAAAAGTTAAGGAGATATTTTCATTCTAGTTAATACAGAGGAAAAACTTAAGAGCTCCTCCATTTATAACATCTAACAACAAGTTTTGTTTATGGACAGCTAAAATATTGATTTCTACTCTGGAATAAAGTGTCTTTAAATATTCAATAAATAGCAAGAAGGTTTAATTTAAAATGATTGGCTCTGCGTAAGTAACGGTGCACGAAAAGGAAGATTATAAAGATACAAATAAATAGAGAGTGTTCAGTAACATCTGTTACATTTTCAGAGGGCTCCCTGACCATCTTAGTCCTCATATTTTTGGACACAATGAGATTCTCATGCTTTGAAAGCCTTCAATAAGTCCTTTAGAATAGTGACCTGGGTGCCCCAAGTATGTCCAAGACAACCCTGAATTAAGGCATGCATCAACCTAATCAATATATTTTTCAGTTAAGTGTGCCCACAGCACACTATCCATCATCAATAATGGAGTTCTCCATTAGAGGTTTGAGGTTAGATAGCCACAGATTTCTTCCTTCCTTCATCTCACAAAAGAAATCTAAAGAAACCCAAACATACAGAAGAGAAGGGAGTTGCTCACTTTGAATCATTTGTTACCGTAAACCTGATGACTTGGATTCCAGTTTGGGACAAGTGTGTCATAAGACCTGTTGAAAAAAGGTCTGTTTCAAATAGACACAGTGTTACACCCATCTGGATGGTCCTTCTGGTTTTGTCTTCACTTTGGGTTTGGTTTGGCTCTCTTGGAGCTTGTTATTTCACTTTTTTTAAAAAGCTGCCAAATGTGGACAGTGGGTGTGTCTTGTTGACATCTTGCGGTCCACATAATATGGCCATTTTGCTGATTGTGAGGGCAATATGATTAAGACCTTAAAAATCAAGGGAGATTTTAGCCAGCAACATGCACCGAACAGCAGCAATTAAGCCTCATTTCTACAGTCAAGTATGACCACCTCCATCACTCTTCATCAATGCAACATCCCTTAATCCCCAGCTGTATCATTTGCCTGGGTCCTCCTTTACCAACCATTATTAGGCATAGCTCCAGCCAGCTATTACTTTACAGAGAAATAAGAGCAACCATAATAAGTTAAATCAAAGCTCCTTCTAGTCCAGTACCCTGTTTCCAGTCATGTCCAGGAAACAGCTGTTTAGGAACAGAAACAAAGCAAGTGAATTATCCTTGTGGTATAGTCTCCCAGCAATCAGCAGTTTAAGGAAATATTTCCTGATTTCCAGAAGTAGACTGCTCCCACAAGATTATGTGCATGCGAGGCCTGGTGTTCCCTCCAACTGGCAGAGGTTGGATCTTCAATCTGTCAACCCTCAAACACTGCAGAATAGGCCGAATTCTCCGCCAATAAAAATCAGCAACATTTCACCAGCTTGAAAGCGGTTAACATTAAATAAGTACTTTGGATTCCTATCTTAAAATGAAAGCATCCCAGGGCCCAGTTCTCATGTACACAGAGGATCTTTTAAATCATAGTAGCAATAAAGAAAAGATTAGGAGCAATCATGAATTTTATTTGGCTGCCCCTGCGGAGCCTTAGCCCAAGTTAGAAAGAGGTTCCATTATGAATTAAAAAGCTAATAGATAACTCCCAAACATTAATCTCCTTTTGACCACCACACATTGGACACAGTACTAAGAAAACAAAGTGTCAGATGTGAGTATATAAAAAAAAAATTAAAGTGTTGCAACTAATTAGCCATATAGTTACAGTGGCCATGAATTCAGCCAAGCATTGATATGTAGAGTAGCACACGCAGTAAGATGATACCATGTGCTATAATATTTATCAATTTTTTCAAGAATTATTTCAGTGTAAATGACTTCAGAAATGAATTAGAAAATCCCTGCCGAAACAGGGTAACATATATCACACACCACACACAGAGAAAGGTACTGAGGTATGGGATACTCTTATTAAAAGCATAGAATAATTTAAGTAGGAAGGGACCTCTGGAAGTCATCTACTCCAACCTCCAGTTCAGAGTAGGTGTAATTAGACCAGGTTGCTCAGGGACTACTCTAGTTGAGTCTTGAACATTTCCAAGGACAGAAATTCCATAAAATTTAAGTCATGAGGTTATAAAAATAATTCCATTTAAGTAGCAAGTGTCAAACAACATTATTCCTCCATTACAGTGTGCACATTACATTTACTACTCTGCACCATTTCTGTTTCTCATTGCTGTTCTGCTGAGACACTGAAAAAATATTTGATTAAGAAATTCTTTGCAGAGGCTTCCTTTTGCTTCTGGACTTGATAGGAAGTGGCAAAAGGGCAGGTTCCTACCACACCATTCATCACTTGAGTCAAAACATGGTTTAGAAGGAGCATAAGCTGAGACAGTATATGTATATACATTTTCAGTGAAGGATTCAGAACTTCCTAACAAATTGCAGGTCTTGGGATATAGCACCACTACATCTGGAGGGACACAGCAAGAGGCAGGCAACAGCTACAAGAAATTTGACCGCAATCCATCCAGAGTCTGGCTCCTAGATCATCTCCTATACAGAGATTCCAGGCAGGATTAAGACCTTTGTACACCAACCTTTCCTCCTACCCTCTTCCCCTCTAGAACAGGTTTTATAAGTTCTGCCCAGGCCACTGAGAAAGTCTTTAATTCTGCTTTCAATCTTGGCTGGCTATTGCCAAGCAGTGGTTTCCCTGCCTCTCCTTGAGGAGCAGGCTTCTCATATCCCTTCTGAGATGGTGTTACCTGCCCAACCCTGCTCTCTCTTCAAGTAGATTCTGTGGTTTCCAGGCATAAATTATCTTCTGCTCCAGTCAGAGTTTTGCAGGACCCAATCTTAACAGACCACAACATTATTGTGAAGAAAAGCAAAACCAACCAAGCAAAAAAATCCACCAAGAAATACTGGCCACTACAGAGCTCCAGACAAGCCATAAGTGATTCTAAGCCAGCTTCTGAACCAGGCACACGTTGCCAGCATCCCCGCTGATATATAAGGGAACAGACTAACTTTAAGACATGCAGGGTTGGATGAACAACTTCTACCCCCGTGTTCTGCCCAAACCAATCGTTTCAAAAAGTCATCAGGCATCACATAGAGCAGGCAAAGCATCAGTAGTATTTTCACTCTCCTGAACTTCTGGCTGCACAACATAATTACTAGCACTCCTTAGACTGTGTTCCTTATCACTCTACATGTCCCATTAGTTGGCAGGGATGGCTAAATACCAACAGCCAAAAACAACTAAGTGGAATGAAGAGAAGGAAGATCCTACAGCTTTAAAATGCCTCTTCTGGTTTCCTCAAACTCCCACCCCTCATCCTTATAATGAAAGGAAGGATATTTATGAAGCAGTAGCCAAAAATTAATTCAGCAACATATTACAAAGTTACAATAAAAATCCTCAGCTCAGTATGTGAAATGCAGGGGAGCATTCCACGTGACTCCCAAGCACAGAGACAAGAAAGGCTAGTAAGCTCACCAGTGCTATAGCCACCACCATAATTTTGATTGCTCAAATGATCACAGAGAAGGGACTATTCAAGGCAAATCACATACACTGAGTAGTCTGCTGTAAACATAATGCACATCAGTGCAACACAGTCTGGATCTACAAGTAGCTTGGGCAAAGAAGAGCTCCCTTACATCAGTACAGGCAGTGTTTTGCAGTGATTTTTCTAGCAAAAAACAAAGCACCAAGACCCTTGCCACTGCCCCATAAAGCAGCTGGAAAGCTGCCTAAGAGTTTTGGGCAAGCTTCAGACTTTTCTGTGGAATAGCGACCTATTGGCCATCACTTTGCACATGACGATGACAATATATGTTAACGCTCCAGGAATCAAGTGTATCTTAGCTAGCCTTGGTAACAAAATAAAAATGAACTTTTACATCCTCGAACAAAGGATTTCAAGCCATTCTTTCCAGTCAATAACAAAACTATGTATCAACATCTGCCTTAATTCTTCAAAGTGCAAAAAAAATGAAGGTCAGGCATTAGCCACTTGCAATCTCATATGGACCAATAAATGTCTGCAGATTATGGTGAACCTGCTTAAAAGGCATGTCTAAATGACATCACCCTTCGCTTGAACCTGCAATACCCCTGGATTTACAACATCCTTCTTGTACTTAAAGCATCACTGCTTGTCCTGATAAAAGCTTTAACTTCACAGACATTACCCCAACAACAAGCCATCAGTTTAACAAAAGGCTCAAATATCAGACTGCTTCACAGGAGTCAGCTTTCTCTTCCCTCCAGCCTCTCGGCTGCAGAGAGCACGCGTTGGTGAGCTATAGATGGAGGAACACACAGCCAAGCAAACCAAGTTGGCAGGCTCACCACAGTTCTGCAGCGGTTGGCATGTACCTTCTTTTATGTACATACATAAAACAATGCCACCCAGTGCCCATCGTCTCTGCCAAGTGTATTAGAGACTGTGATAGCCCAAACAAGCCTCTCCGAGACATTTGCACTTTAAGTCCCAACACAAGTCCCACAGGACACACTTACCGTTCTGAATGCTGCATCAGCTCCACACATGCCTGTGTTTGAAGCGGACCTCATCTGCCAGCCATTTGTTGGCAGGTAACAGCAAAGGAGTTAATCAAGTCCCCAGACTTTCAAAGGAGGATTTTCTTGAGGAAGAAGCATCCTTGGATCTCTCCCCCAGCCCAGCTCACCAGGGTTCTGTTTTACTCTTTGGCCTTACAGCCACACTAAGCAATGGAGCAAGTCTGCCAGGCCTCATCCCTCTGCCACCAGAGATTCACTGGAATTCAGTTTTTGGAATTCCTATTCTCCAGTGGAGAACCAGGGCTACAACCACACTGCCAAGACTTTCATTCTTACTCCTTACTCTCAGCAGTGCCTTCAGTTTTCTCTCCTTTTCCAAGGAGGAAAAGTTCTGAGATCTCAGGGTACCTTGTGCAGATCATCTAAACCTCCACTCCTCACAAGCTTCTCCACATTATTGTCTCTTCCTCAGGAGACACCTTCCAGCAGCAGCTTTCCTCCAGGCAGTATTCCTCTGTTTTAACATCATCACCCTATAAAAATAAAAGAGCTCAAGCTCAAAACTGCTACAGCTCACTCTTATCCAGTAGTATATTCCCTGTTCAGCCTTTCCTCAGCTTCCAGCTCTCCATAAAAGTGACATGGGCATACTACTTACAAACCAGCCTTTCCCTACAAGCCCACCTCCTTCCTTGCTAAAAAACCTATTGCAGGTGTGGCCAATTGAGCAGGGCTGGACACAGCTTTAAAGGTGCAAGCACCTCCCACATCTTAGCAGTGACTATAGGGGATTTACTTTCAGATTTCACTGACATGGCTGCAATAAGGAGGAAAAAAATTAAAAGCCTATTTGAGTATGTTTAGGCAGCCTTCTGTTTCACAGGAGTCAAAGCTGGGTTTTGGATGCTCTTTGTTTGAAATTGAAGGGGTTCTTTTGTTTAACAGTGCAAAGGATCACAAACAAACATGAGAAACAGTTCAGGGGAAAAAGAGACAGTAATGAACAGAGTGTTTCCAATGATGCAGGACTAGCCTGAAGTAGCCTGGTTTAGCACCTACTGTTACATCAGAGGTGGCTAATCTGTGAGCCGTAAGCTTGGGCTGGGCTGCCAGTGCAGCTCACCCAGACTGCCTCTCTTCTGCAGTGCTATATCCTGAGGGCCTCCAAGAAGATGACAGTAAGGGATTGTTCAAGCTAGTCTGCTCCTTTCAAGGAGGTTCAGCGGCACCCCTGCACATAGATGAAAGCTGCCCAGCCATAGGTACAAGTGTGTGCTTTGGTCCATGATCAAAAGCGTACCTGGTGGCAAGATGCTCTGCTTATGTGCAGGGGACATCTTCATTCAGATCACACAAATGAGAGAAGGGATTGTCCTTCACAGGGTCCTCGCACAGTGGAGTGGCCAGGTCATGGCAGGCTGCCCTAAAGTCTCTTCCCAGTCAGATAATATCAAGTAGTCAGATGTAGTCAAACTCCAAGCCTGCTCTTTCTATCCCACTTGACAACAACATCGCCAGCAGTAAAGGGAATGCTTGTGCCTTTAAGGGATTGTTTTCTGCTGAAAGGTAAAACAGGAAGGCAGAATAGTAATGTATGTTTAATTATGACACACAAAACCAAGCCTAACTGGAGTTAATGGAAGTCTTTTCATTGACTTCACTTGGCAATGAATCAGGCTCATCCTTAGAAGAGTTCCTTGTTTTCCCTTCAGATCTCTTACCAGCCTTACAGCATTAGAATCACGTGTTAGGAAATCTGTGATAACATCTTCACCCTAACACCAACAATTCATGCTGCCATTAAGGAAACAGAGAATGATGAAAGGTGACAGAAGAAATTACACTTCCTTTATCTTCAATAGCACAGATCCTCTCTATCGCGTTCTGCCCTCTTTCTGGATGAGAACAGACTTTCTCCTATTCTGTTTGCAGCTTTTCCCCAGGCAGTACCTCAAACTGGCTGATTAGTGACTAAAGCAGGATAACATCAGTGATTATCTGTGTAACTTTTGAAACCTAGTCCTTTCAGGGGTCACAGCAACACTACCTGTAAATAACATCTTCCCAAACCCAAGAAAGGAAAACAAGGTTTTCAGTTTGCACAAACAACCCTCCATCATCCTGGCAACTTTGTTCCATCTGGAACACCCTATCTCCTTATTTCAGAAAATATGGAATGAGGGAGGACAGGAACCATTAAGAGTTCACAGATTAATTCTTTTAAAGTTCTTTACTTCAGAATGGAAATAATTTTCACTTCCACTCCTTTTTGCCCCCTCCACCAGCATATGCTAGGCTCTTTCCCTCTCCTTGCACTCTGTATTTGACCTCCTGGTGAAGGTCAGGAAACAGCACCCAACTGGCTGTGAGCACCTGCATTGCTGCAGGTGTGAGGGGAAACACCCAGTTCAGTGGGTCAAGGAACTCTTTGCTGATTTACAATATTAAAATCTGTTATGTCCAGAAAAAGCAGCCTATATTCATTGTTAATACAGTGGTGGAAGGACATGTCAGAAATGCTGCTTGTGGTAGTAAAAGTGGTTATAGCTGTTTCATTTTTGAGAAAGGAGGTAAACAGTAGTTTCAGACCTGCATAGTCTGCATTTTCAACATACTTTGCTCTCTCTTTTGAAATCTTCCACTTTTCTGCTTTGATTCAGACGAAGGTGAGTGTACACATATGTGCCCTCTGAGTACTTGGAGACATGTTGCACTGCCTCCAGCAGTGCTGATCACACACACAATATGCTGCTATAGTACATTTGCAATGCTTTTTCTGTTTAATTTTTAAACTGGCCTCATATGAGACTCTCTTGAGCCAGACACCTCATTAAAGCTGATAGATTTATAATCCCCAGCTTACAGTTTCTGGACTGTGGGTGGCCTTGGCCTTGCGCAACTTGTGAAATTTTGCATGCCACCATTTTCCAATTGTAGAGTAGGAAGAAGAAGAATCCTCCTTACCTCCCATACATAGTCTTGCTGCCGAGAATAAAGCATTAATATTTCAGAGAGGATCTGCCTGTTACGACACGCCCCTCCACTGATTGTTACAATGGAACCCCAACCACAGCTGGGGCTTCTAATAAAAATAAATTAGAGCTGCTGTTGTAAAAACAAATAAATAACACTAATAACTCCAGGAGAATTCTGTCAACACAGATGATGGGCAGGGCTGTCACAGTATTTTATTTGCTAGGTTTCTAGAACTTTGCTTCTGACCTTTTACCTTCTAGAAACAGCCATGTTACAGAAACCTCCCTGAAGAACAGTCTCTGTCTCTCCATGCGAACAGCTGAGAACTGGAGGGCTGCTGGTGAGATATATGCACTGTCTGTCAGCGGTGAAGGAGTCAATTCAAACCCATGATTCAAACAAATGCACTTTAAGAGCTTCTAATGTTTATATTGGCTTTGTGTTCGCAACGCTATTTTGAGAATGGTCTGCCTAAGGCATTTTTCTCATTTCCAAACTAAAAGGTACTTTAATGGGGCCATGCACGCAACGGTTTAGTTCCTGCATTGGGCTCCTTGCCGAGGCTTCCACCTGCCTCCTTAATGGCAGAGCTTTTCTACTGCTCTGTGCAGAGCAATATCTGGACTTTAAAGACTTGTGCAGTGATGGTGTGCTGCATGGTATTGTGCACCGCACCCACCTTCTGTCCCCAGGCTGAGAACAATCAGAGCTAGACAGAGCAGGGGAAGAGTAAGAAAAAGCAATATTTAGACAGAAAACTTTCCAAGCATACAGAAGAGAATGGTTTGCAGATGTATATGTTTAAATGACATTTACACTCCCATTGTTTCCTTTAATGTGATGCTCATCTTACTCTGGGCTTCTTCTGATGAAAAAAGCAATACTGCTGAGAGCTGTGTTCTTCTCGGTGAGAAATAACACCCTTCCCCTTCCCTCTCAGACGTACTGAGTGCAAAAGAAAAAAAAACCAGCATTTTTGAATTATGTGTTCAGTGGGGAAGTCTCCCTTAGACGTTCAAGCTTAGTCTTTTGGGTCCTTTTCAGCCAGAGGAGACAGCAAAAGACCTCACTTATGCAGTACAGGTGTTCAGAGAAGAGCTGGCACAACATTTTTACATCACCCACTCCAAGGCTCCAGGTGGAAGGAGAAGGGGGAAGGAAGTCTTAGCATGATGTAATATTCAGGTCCATTTTCCCCCTGGCAAAGACACATAACTGAACCAAACCTTCAGATACTTCCGGGATTCCAACAGACAGACTTCTACAATCTTTCCTTCCTCTGTAATCTTGGGATACTTTGGTCGATCTGCAGATGCGCCTGCATCTACTCAGGTTGCCCACATCTCTGAACATAATGTCCTCTTAAACCAGCCTAGTTACACTGCAGTGTTCATACCTCCGCACTGCAAAAGTCTCAGTGGTTTAGTGCAGAGTTGTGATCTTTGAGGATACAGACGGTAAGTATGATCCGCGCTCCATGCAAATGATTCTCTCCCTAGCGAAATCAGTGAAAGGATGTCAGTTTATACCAAGGGATCATTTTCCATAGATGGTACTCTTAAAAACCAGTGCTATTAAACAGATTGTCACACCTAATGACCTAGGCTAAGCAATGAAAGATAGGGTAATATGAAAATAGGAGGGCAAGGGGAAACATATACACCAGACACTTTCAGTGTCCTGTGTATTAGTGCTTTCATTCTACACAAATAACTCGTATGTGAGTGGTGACAATGGGCACAAATATAAAGCAACAGTTGAGCAAAGGTAACTGGGAAATAATAATGCTACCTTTTCAATAACTAATTAAAACCTCAAACAGCCTCTCAAAGTCCAGTCCACCTCTCACCCAACTCCAGGACTGCAGAGACTTCTGCAGGCTTTGCAACACACTTGCCATTTCTTACATCTCCACAGAAAAATTCTCTTTAATTTACCCAACGGCCTCTTCCCAGATGGCAATGATACTTTGGCATCCCACTCTGCAGAATCTCTATTTTTGATTTTCTGTCTTGGAAATTGGTTTTGTGGTTCAACCACATATTTTTTTTAACTTCCTATGATTGACGTATGATCTGAGCTTGGCTAGAGCAAAGGGACATGCTGCATGACACATCATCAAGAGAAAACCTGCCCAGACAAGGACATTGTATAGACTTGGTTTGACTGGTAAAGAAGGAGATCCAAATAAAAACATTTGACATGTAGAGAAACAGCCCTATGACATTAACGTGAAGGCAGGAAGAGAAATCAGATGTCTAATGTGGTGGGACTAGTCCTACATAATGATGTATTTCGTAGCTCCTTGGGACTTTGCTGCACTGACAATCTTCATGCCAACCACAACCGAAAGAGCTGGTGACTGCAGGGGTCACTTTGGTGCTCCCCTGCCCACAGAATGTGACAAGTTGCAGCACACAGTTCTGCTCAGGCTCCAGCTTAAGAGCATGAAATAAGAAGCTGAGGTATCTCATCCCATGGTGACACATGGGATTTGTTTATCCTTAGATGGAGGATGAGTGAGTCTGCTGATATTTCTAATAACTCCTGATGCAGTCTGCTTCTCTTAGTGTCACATTTAAATATTTATGTGTCACGTTTGCACATTTATGTCATGGAACTTCAGAAGTATGAAGTCACACACTGGTGTACAGTTATGTATTCATGTCACAAGCAAACCAAAATATGACCATGACCTGTAAAGCCGTTCCTTTCACAGCTGAGGAGTCTGATCTGGCTTTTTATTACACTCATTCAAAATCAGATCACACCGTGTGGACCTGACTTAGGCAGTGTCAGTGAGGGAAGCATTGTGCCCTCTGAACCCAATAGATTTAACTAGGGCTCCTCAGCATTGCTTTTATTACATCGTTTTGTTCAGATATCTTCATATGCACTTGCAAAACAGCAAGTACAGCAAAATACAGTCAGAGAAAGCAATCATTTGCTAGGAATTAAATCATAATTGAATAATTTGCTAGGTTAAATCATTCTTGTGAAGAATTTACATAGGTAAGTCATAAGCATCTGGAGCTAAAGATCAAACTGGATTCTCTGCAGATCAGTATTTCTGAACACATGTGGACTGCTAAAAGCACAACACACGACAGAACTGTGTAAGCCAGCAGAAAACCAGCTACACTTGGATTCATTTAACAAATACCAAATGTTATTTTTCACCAAAGCCTTCTTCCTATTCTTCTCTCTTTAAGCTAAGCTGTCATTCACTACAGGACTGAATGGAAATGATCAAACTGCAGGCACTAGAGAGACTTCTGTACATACTGGATTGGATTCTACTGGAGTAGCTTGAAGCACGTGTTTATATATACTTCCATTGCGTTTATTTTCTTAGGTTGAATGAAAATAGTAACTTCTTGGAGCAGGGGATGGAGAAAATCAGCCTTTCACAGAAACCACAACTGGGAAGAATTTGATAACGTGCAGAATAAGGAGTGCTATGATATTTAAGTCTCAATGAAGACTTACCTTCCTTAAGAAATTGCTCCCACTTTATACACTTAAAACCAGTTACCCACAGGATGCCTTCACCTGAGTGTTCTGAAATACTGATTTAAATGGAAGTATTTTGATGTTTTATCAGCATACTGGGAAACCAGGTCTGAGCTTTGCTAGGTGGAAGTCAAAGCAATTTCATTTCCAGTGCCTCAAGACAAAAGCAGCAAATTATTTCCCTTTCCCCCTTCAAACACACATGAAATTAGCAATATCACCCAATCACATTTCAAAGCTACATAACTACTTTCTGAATAGGTTAAATACTGAGCCAAGAATGCAAACTTACTAGAATAAAGGAAGCTCAAGAGAAGGACACTCATTATGTCCAGTGCCTCGCCTAGTACCAATAACTTCATCATCTCCATACAGAAAACAGGCAGGTATCATGTGATGTTGAGCAATGAGGAGTAAAAGGTCATCTCTATAAGATTTCAAGGCTTGATAAAGTGTAGCTTAGCCTGTAGAGGTTTTAGTGTTCTTTCCTAAAACTTATCTTTTCATCCCTTCCCTTCAGGCACTTTACAAAATCCTTTCTCAGTTCTTAACATCAATCTGTCCCTGACACAAGTAATCCAGAGTGAAAACTGGTCAATCACTTGACCAGAGCCTGCTGCTTACTTCCATTGAAGAATTTCTAGTGCTCCGGGATTCCTTACTGTGAGAGAGGCAAAGAGAGTACCCTACCTTGGCATGG
>JAVSBS010017647.1:29501-53208 GCA_033124195.1 Coracias cyanogaster | reverse complement strand
TCCACTATAAAGATTATCCCTCCCTGGTAATTTGAATCTGGATGACATGGAAATTTTGAGTAGATTTAATTTCATTTTTGCTCAGTAAGTGTCCTGCCCATGGCTGGTGAGAAGATGACTGAGTTTTTCCAAAGTGAAAGTTGTTACATACTCTATTACTTATTCCGAGTGTGTGCATTTTGCTGATTAAAACCAGTCATTTTCCCAGGCAGAAGGCTACTGAGTGTTTATCTTTCAATCACAGATGTCCAGGCCATTTCCATGGAGCACACACTGTAGCAGGACGATCTGCTGCATAGCTAGTGACATTGATTACATTTCATTATTTTTTTCTGGATCTTCCTGGTAACCTAAATAGATCCAAGCCAAAGATTCCACATGAAAAATGTAGGATATATTTCATATAACTGTGAAAATATGATCCCATCCCACCAAAGAACAGTATCTCACGCTTCACAAGATGCCTCACCCTGACCTGGTTTTGCCAGCCTTGTAGCAGATGCTGCCAGATCCAATAAAATAGAGAATTTTGGCATGTCCTTGCTTTTCAGGGAAGCCTTTACCATTCAGTATTTCATGAATTTATTTTCTTTCTTACCTGTTGTACGAATACAGCCGATGGCATCAAGACTGGCATCCCATGTTCTGTGCTATGGACCCTCTTAAGTAAGACAGAAGTTCAGCTCTACATCTGGGAAGATCTAAAGTTGGTGAGAAGTTCACAGCTGGTTTGATCTCTGTCATTTTACCAGAATATTTCCCATGCAGACAGTGTTCAGAGGTGAAAGGGAGTGGGGATGGGAGGTTGTAGAATGTGTTTTTTTCCCCAAATGAAACATAGACGTTCTCTTTCTCTCTGGGAATTGCCTCATTTGGCTTTAGCCAGTACCTGGACGCATATCCAGCTTGTCATCCTCTGACATCACTAGAACAGTGCGACACAAGCACCCCTACCCTCCAGGCAATGCACCACATGACAGATTAAATCCTTGTCTAGGACAAAGAGCTACTAGGGAGCTTAAACTATTCAAACAGCTTTTTAGACTTTTGCCATCTCCTTCCTCACAAGCTGACAGAATCCTATACAAGAAACACACTCACAGATCTATTGTATTCCAAGGCTTTGTTGCACTCAGTTTCCATGATTCCACCTTCCTGGAGCTCAGATATGCTATTTCTCATATCCAGAAAACTAAAATGTATTTGGTAGAACATTAATTCCTTTGCTTTCTCTCTTCACAGCTCCTTCTCTAATGCTGACACATTTTCAGCATTATTTCTGCCAGTGTTGTCACCCTTCAGTACAGGTTGTCTTGTGCTAAGCAGGGACATATTTTCTGTGAGTCTCTGGAAAACGTTCACAATTCCTGCAATGACTTATGAAGCTCATATAAGCATCTGTGACTGACTGTAATGTTACATTTCTTTCAGTTTCCCTTTAGTTCCATCCTTTGTAACTATTACACTGTCTAAAATTGCAGACTTTCTAATACCCAAGAAAGCCTAGCAGATTTTACTTCAGTCTCAAGATCACTAAAAGTGTGAGTTTTTTTCTCAAGGAGAAATTCCTAATGCTTCAGGCCACATCCACTTCCCCTTTTGCCAGCAATTGTCTCTGAATTCTTACATTGTTACCACCACAAACGAAACCATCCCTCTAGGACATTTTTAGAAGAAAAACATTCAGCTCATCTCTTTAAGCTCCACCACAGTCACAGGGGCATGGCCCAATGTCCAGAAGAGGACTCATTGCAGAGCTATTTGCAATAGATACCCTCTCTACACCAGCACACAAAGGCAGATCCTGGACTTGGGATGGATTGCTTCCTTGTAGCCTTCCCATTCCTAGACCCAGCTCTGGGCTGCATCTGCTCTTTGCTAGTCCCTGCTCACCTTCTCTACCACACCCCAGCAAGTGAGAGGCTGGCAGGAGGAGCGGCTGGTCAGGTAGCCACAAGGCTCCTGCTGCTGTTAGCACAGAAGGTACGAGCCTGTCAGGCCCAAAGAGGCTGGCACAACCAGGGGTAATGACAGGGCCTGCAAATGAAAGTCTTCTCACCCCATCCCAAGCTTCCTGCAACTTTTCTCAAGGCGATCCAGATGCTGCCACAGCCGCTGCACAGCTCCCCATGAGCCAGTTATCGGCTCAACATGGTGCTTTAGTGCTAAGTCCTCAACCCATGCCAAGACTTCATGAGCAGATTGTTCCACAAGCACGAGCTCTGCAACCCACACCCCACTACGACATTTCAGCTTCAACCACAGCCAGAGGTCATAAGCCATTATATACAACCACCTTCCCCAGGGATCTGTTTCTTTCCTGGAATCATTGTCAGAGCATCTCTTTGGTTAGGTCACATTGGTTCAGTATGGCCAGTCGGAACAGGAGGGCACAATTTCACGTGGACTAGAGGAAAGATAAGGAGATGTTCTAGAAGGTGGTTGGGCTTGCTCATGACCACTTGGCATGGTGCCAGGCTCCAGCATCATGTCACAGCTATGTGGTCAGGGCTGTCCCTGTTCCCCACTGCGTCCAAGACAAGTAACAGGCAGATAGATTAGCCAGCTCACCAGAGGCTCACTTAGACAATGTCACCATTTGCACAGAAAGAACAAAGTATACTCCTGGTAGCCCCCATCTTTAAAAGACTCACTAATCCAGTTGCTAACACTTGTGCAAGGCTGCTGACAGCCATGTGTTACATCAGGGTCACTGTTTGTTGAACCATCTGCCGATGTTGTCCATGTTACTCGTCCTCCTGACAAACCAGCTGTTGCTATAGGGCAGCCATTTATTGTGGCATTTGGTGCTGCCTGAATGATGATGGCTTCCATTCTTAATCTCAGCAGTTCAAAAGCTAAAGTTTGTGAGCTCTTTATCACTGGAACTCTGCTGCCCACATTATCCAAATCAGTTGTAAAATGGTTTCTCTCCCAGAGCACAGAGCTGGGGTACAAATCTGCTAAAAACATCATCCAAACCCTGAATGTCTGTCTGGCCCCTAAGCAACCTGATCTCTCTCTGAAGTGGATCCCACTTTGAAGCTGATCTGCTTTGAGCAAGAGGTTATACCCGATGACTTCCAGAAGTCCACCTGCAGTCAACATTATTCTGTGGTCTAGACAAATAGAGGTTAAGTTGCAACTCTCATCTCTATTTTTGCTTTCAAGCAAATACACCCATTCTAGAGTTATCAACAGTCCAAATATAAACACCAGGTTGGAAAAGATAAGATTTTTCTAACCCTGCGGGTCACAGGATCCTTCTGCCTACATTGGGACAAGTAGATGCAAACTCATCTGCCTGTGCTCCAATTGTTGTGCCTAAGGAAATATACCTTCTGTCTTAGCTGTTCTGCAGAACTGCTTCTCCTGTGGTCAGGATACAATACAAACAGCATGAACCTACTGACATACCTTTTGATTCCTACCCACTTTAGGCATTAGGAAAAAAAATAATTTCTCCTCTTTTGCCTCAATTTTCCCATCTATGAAATGGGAATAATTATGGCAGCAAGAACCCACTGAAGATAATGCCATTAGAAGGCTATCTACCTGAAAACTTACCAGATTCACTTTAAGTGGTAACTTTTAAGTTGTTCTTGCCAAAAATATATTAGGATACTAAAGGATTCTGATCAGTAACATCTATAAGGACATTTGAACCTTATGCCATGCAGAGGGTGGATATGAATGAACTCCTTTAGCAGCAGTAGACATACATCACACTTTATATTGACGTAGCTGGGTAAAGAAGCTTTTATTGCTGTTGTGCCTGAGAATAATAATCTTTCTCCCAAGCCTGTGGTAAGCCTGTAGAGAATTTAACTCATTCTTTTTCTTAATTACATTGCTGCCAGTTGATATTATTTCATCAGGACCTACAGGTCAAAATAATACATGCTTCTGTCGGTGTAAAAGCCATATTTAAAATAATCGAAGTTCAATATTCTGTTTTCTCACTTCGGCCAAAATCTGAATGACTTCAAAGATATTTTCAGTTGAATAGGGAACAAAAACTAAAGCCCAGCATTATTTGTATGTGAATTTTTCCCTATAAATTTGTGTTTGTTTTAAAACAGTTGTTATACATGTAAGGCATTTGACTGATTAATACTTACTTCCCAACAGCAAACAGTTTTTTAAATCTTGTTCATATAACCTCGTTTGCTAGCTGAAGAATAAGATGAAACAAAAAAATCTCATGATGGGCCACGGGGGAAAGGCACAAATGGAATGGGATAAAAAGTCCACTAACACATTAAAGATGTACCAAAGAATGTGATAGAACATATCTGTGGTCACTTGAAGATGTTTTGAGTGGAGATAATTTCCCTGAATTATTATGTGATAACATTCTTGATCACAGTACACAAAAGCTCAAAGTCAGGACTCAGAATATATTTTTTCCTGCATAGGCAAAATGTTTCCAGGCCTTTTAACAGCCTTCAGCTTTGTTTTTCAAAGGAACACAAACAACCAATTCAATCGGAACAGGGAGACCAAGGCTAGAACCAGACAAACTATGTTGGCAATGAACTTGCATTTGACCTAAATTCTGGGTCAAATTCATGGTCAGATGACAGCTAAATCCACAGGTTACCAGCTTCTCTATATTTCTGAATATTTGTTGCCAACTATGAACAGCCATGACAACAACTCACAAGAAATCTTGCTCACAACTGACACTGGGACACATACTGAGCTGAGTTATTTCTTCTTGTAAAATGCAACCAGAGAGGCTCTAACAGTCACACCTGAAACAAGAATATCAAAGAAAGAGGCACAACTGGCAGGGGACAAGGAAGACCAAAGTTATTCTCCTAATTTAGAAAAAGCTGATTATTCCTATCATCAGACCTGCCTCCTTTGCTAAGACTATCTGTGAAATAAAGTATTGTCCAGCATCAGGCAGTTACTGACTCAAAGTTTCTACAATTTTACTGTGCTTTGATTTCCCTTTCCCACCATTATGCCTTTTTTTTCATGTCAGATGTGCAGAAAAAAAGCTGGAAGGAGAGAAAACCTCAAGCAGGTTACTTTCAGTCCGCTGGTTTGTGCTGCAAACCTACACCTGACTGCTGACTCATGGCAACTGTGGGTCTGATTTACACTAAGTCTCCTATTTCTATTATGACTGACTGAAAAGTGACAGTATCACAGGCATTAGCAAAAAAGTTGTGCACATGAGAAACAATGAGAGGAGGATTCCTGCTCTACAGGAACAATTCCTGTAGTTCTGTGGCCATACTATCACTAATGAAAAGTCATGAGGTCTTGAAATCAGTGGGTTAGTGTGGCTGTCACAGGGGGAAAATGTGACTAAGGATCCCCTCAAAAAATATCTACATCTCAATGAGAATGAGCAGCTGCTAGTTTGGCCTTTGGTCTCTATTTTATTGCCAAGCATATAAAAAGAAATGTTCCAATATTTTATTCCTTTTTTCCCACAGCTGCTGACTCAAATAACTTCCTTCCACTACCAACCCTTTTTTTGCTAGATATCTTATAAAGCTCTACACAGATAATAGCCTGATCTATAAAGTGATAGAATCACCCTCTAGTCACCCAAGTATCTTAGGAACAGGGCATCTAATGCAGTCAGCCCAGATTGAGTGTGTTAGTTTTCATTGGAAGAACTAAGTATAAAGCAGATAGTGCAAGACAACAGCTGCACTAATGAAATCTTTAGCTACAACAGATGTAGGCTATGAAATGTAAAGGAGAGACACACTTGCATCTTTTTTCTTCTTCTTCTTTTCTCTGTTATCTGTACCCTGCTTTTTATTGTTTAAATGAAATTTTTGAATCATCAGGAGATTTTTGTGGTTGTATAATGGCTGGAGCCCATTCTTACCACCCTTGAATTTCACTTCAGGCATCTGGCATGAGCAGCAGAGCTCTGGAAGGAGTCTTCTGGGATTAAGACCACCAAAGAGAAACAGGCTGTAAAAGAGATACAGCTACAGCTTGAAGGGAGTAAAAAGGAAATATTATTAGTGGACATTTGTGAAATCCTTTTTTTGTTTTTTTGTCTGACTGTAAACCAATATCAGACGTACTTAAATAATGAAGATTTCAAACTTTAGCTTCAGTAAAATCAGCTTTGCCTTGGTTCCATTTAGGACTGACAGAAATATTGATAAAAGACTCAAGTAAGGTTTTTTAAGTGAGAGCAGTGTTTTTCTAGGCAGCAATTGTTATTAACTCTGCAAAAATTGTACTAAGAGTAGCATAAATGACCAATAAGGCCAAAAACAGGTGGGCTGCTTGTCCAGGAGTCCTCATAACCTTTGACATAACCTTATCCTTCAAGGCCACAGCTTTACTGCTGAGTCTGTGGGACCTGGCCTCAGTCTCCCTGATGTCTCTGCAACTCATCTGCATTGATGCTAATGTGATTCAGAGCACGGACTGGACCACGGGGTCTCTTTCGCCAAAGCCTTTCACCACATGCAGTAATTTACACTTCTGTGGTTTTCAGCTGGTTTCCGAAGGAAATGAGGCTGATGTGAGCATGTTGTGTTTGTGGGCACGGATGTGTTCTCCCCCCCACCAGGAACTTCTGAATTCATGGGCTGATTTCAATTGCGTTGGATGCAGGAATACAGACCTCATAGAAAGTCAGCTGCGATGAGTAGACATAGACAGGTTTCATTGGGGTTACATCCTTGGTGGCAAGAGAGAAGGGCTTAGATTGAAGGAGGTGAGAAGAGGCACAAGTGAGATTCAAGTAGTATCATTTCAGTCTCGATACAGAAACAGTAACTGTCCAAAAGAATATCAACACTTTTCGCACACATAAGTCTGCCAGAAGAAAGTGTAAATCCAAAAAAGATGGTAAAAAAATGTTTGCGAAACATTTACAGGAGAGGGTCAATATTTTTGACAGAGCTTTTCTTCATAAAAGAATACAGTTCTGTTAAAATGTTCCATGGAAAGAGATTTTGACGGTAATGTTCCTAACATGTAGGAGGGCTTTCTAGTCGCTTACAGAAAAAAGAGAGTTTGGTCAAAAACTTCAGTTTTTCAATTTGAAACAGAAGTTGTTCTTGTGAAAGAACCCTTGGTTTGGGTGGACCTGTCTTCAATCCAAGGCAGAATAAAGAGAAATTTCAGACACCTGGAAGTTGTCATGAGATGAAAATGTCATTGCTGGGACAAATAAGAAATAACTCTTGAGAGCACAGCTACTACATTACCCCAGTACAGCCCCATGAGGAGGAACCCCGTGGAAGCAGGCTACTTCCCAGCCAGCTTCACAGAGCAGTGGCCACTGGGAAAGCAGTGCTTCACACCCAGTGGTTTATACTGGTCATGTAAGTATTTAACCTCCATCTTACAGGCTGCTTTATGGCCTGTTTGAGCTCATTTTGTATTGCACCGGTGCATCATTAAAGCTTAACTCCATTTTTTTTACAGATCTCCCGACATCATCAGCAATGTGTTCAAAATGCCCATGAAGTTTCTACTGAAATCATGACTTCAGAAGTAAATACGATAAATGCTTTTGAAAAATCAGAGTTTTACCAACTTCTTTCAAAACCTCACTGGGATTGATTTGTATTTTAATGAAATACACAAATTCCAAATCCTGTGATATGGAACAGAAGCTGCTGAAACTTTAATTCAGAAAACTCTATTTCTTCAGACCTAGGATATGCAAAGGACATCTCACTGGATAGGCGAAATAGTGTTTCCCCATAGACACACACAAAACTGCAACAAAACTGAAAAATATATAACTTTCATTTGAAATGTTTCCTCCTAAAAAATATTCCTTTTTAGAAAGAAAAAAAAAAGACAAAAAAACCCCTCAGTTTATGGAGGCTGCTGCAGTGCTTCACATGAATAGGAATATAGGTTTATTGGCCAAACTATCATTTTCTCTAGAATATTTTAGTGTACTTGCAGCTGTTGGGCCCAGAAAGTGTTACGGGGTAATTTTCAAAGGCCAGTTTTGACCCATTAGGTCAAAATAGTGGTGTTCATGGTCTTGGAATTTTTCATCTATATTAAAAGACGGCACTAAAAATCTTGCATGAGAAAGAGCGCAATCAAATAGATAAAGGAGGGTCATGGATAAGTTATTCCTCCACAGGAAATGTGAGGGATCCTGAGATTAAGAAAATAAAGTCCAACATCTTAGAAAAGGAGAGTACTCTCAAATAGATATTAAAAAAAAAAAAAAAAAAAAAAAAGGAAGTTCTTAAATGAAAACCATGTTGATAGTAAGTAGCATGCTGGTGCAAATACTCTGCCTAACTTCTTCTGTGCAATTAAAGACTGTGCTGAAAAGCAAACTTCTGTCTTGTGAAAGACAGATAATTTAGACCATGCTTCAGCGTCCACATTCCGGAGCCTTTGGCTTCTCCAGTGAGAATGTGAATGAGGAACAGTAACTGCAGATGCAACTATGACAGTAGTTGTACTGATGGATGATTGGCTATGAGGAAGCACTTTGAGTCTTCCACCTTTCTAAATGCAGGCCTTTGACACAATGGAAAAATGCAAAGATCCCTCTGGGGCCTGGTTATGAGTATGACCTAAATATTTTCAAATACTTTTTCAAACACTGTTTTAAAAAGCTTCCATATTCAAAACTTACATGGGACAGTGCTAGATCGCAGCTCCAGCTCTCTAATTCTCAACATTTTGGCTTACAAAAGATCTAATCCTGTACCAAAATGTAGTGTCCAGAAAGTATTAAGCTTTTAAGTTTTATATGTTCTTGTAGTTTACTTAAGATAAATGTAAGCATTGATTCTTATAAACATTTACATACTTGGGCTCTGCTAATAAAGCGTATCCTCACTCTCTCTTTTTTTATGGGGTAGTTATAAATTTGTTGAGAGACAAAAAGCCTACAACGACAATGGAGGTAGCATGGCCCAAGCCAAAGCAAATTCATAGATGAAGAAACAATGGGAAGTTGGCAAAACCAACATGAAAAAAAAGAAAGTTTATTGGATACACACAAAGAAAAGCCCACCCTGTGTATGTGGTATATATTTGTGCTAAGTCTCACATCTTTTCTGTGATATATATTTTTTACAAGGTTCTAAGCTTTTTTTATGAGGTGAATAAAACACACAAGAGCAAAGTCTCCAGCAGTTAAAGGGCAGTAGTAGATGCCTCTGCAATGCATTTGCTTCTAATAGAATTCCCATTCACTTTCCTTGAGCAAATCAAAACAGTTGTTGGAAAAAGTTCTTTAGAGACCAATGACCCAAATTATCCCTTCCCAAAGGGAAGAAAGAGGCATTAAATATTTGGAAACCTGCCCCCAAACATATAAGCACAAAATACGCTGTCGAGCAAATGAAGTGCACAGTAGTTCCTAATGAAATCCTGTATGATTCTGAGGTCGAGCTGAGAGACTTCAAAGGGCCTACAGCAGAAACACACTCAAGATCCCACACTGCCTTGCTCTCTCTCATATGAGTTTGCTCAGTTTGTCTTGGACATGTAATGTTTTCGCTCACTTGAACTCAACTAATCGATTTTATGTCTTGTCAGCCATTTTGAAATCATATGTTCCTCCAGTATTAGTGAGAGGTCTAGCTCTTTGTCTAGTTGTCTTCTCATACCATTTATCATCTCCGATTTGAATAATTGATTACAGTTAGCAGTCCAAGTCCTCTTCTTCTGGCATTCTGTTTCGCTCTTCTCCTCTCTCCTCTTTTTGAGGACAGCTTTTAGTTATGCACAGTGATTACATTCTTCTAAGGATGTGGTAAGTCCAACAGGCTTTGGTTACTTCTTGTAAGGCCTCGAAACCTGTCAGTGGTCAGCGAAGGATGCTGGCCTCCAATGTGTGGGAGAAATGACTAAAATTAAGCACATGACAAAAATTAGCGAAAGAAAAAAGGAAGCTTCAACACATGGAAGGAATTTTGGTGGAACAAATAAGATTTACTGGACCCTTCTCATATGATTCAACGATTCTGTTGTTACACTGCAAGTCGCAGTAATGGAAAACAGAACAACAGTTAGAGGGTGGGAGGTAAACTGAAAACAAAACAATATGTTACCTTGTAATGCAGTAGAGGTGAGGGTTACATGTTTATGGTGCATTAAAAAGCGTCACTCACTTGTAGAGATAAAATCCATCTTAAAACCCCTTCATTCATTTTGTATTCTTACATTTAAGGTTTTAGCAAAGGCCTTGCATTTTACAGAAGAATCCAAGATAAATCCAGAAGAAAGGATCACTGTCCCTCTTTGTCCAATAATCTCCAAATTCTCACAGTCTGAGCAGCAGTTTATCTCTGCCAAATATCTATGCCAGCTTCAGAGGTAGGTTGCTGTAAACTCTGCTAACTCATGGTTATCAAGAAAGCATGTCACCACATTTCCTGACATGAGGGTCTCACCTATGAATGCAGCTTTTAATTTCCTACAGCAGGGTTCATTAGCTTTCACCAGCCATTTTACTGCACTTGCACCGCTTTTCAGTAAACATGCCTGTAACATTAACATTTCTCACCATCAGGAATCCTTCAGTATTTGTGGTTCTTGTTGAAAAGATTTAACTCTGGCCAAAGACACTAAACTGCGATCAGACCTTTCACCTTAAGAGCATAGATTTCTATTCATGGTAGGTACAAGGAAATATTCAAAGAATCATTGCTGACTAAAGAAAAAGATGCTAGTTAGGCACTGGAGAAAGCTCAATGTTTCTTTTGTGGGGGAGTCTAAGAACATTCAGTTCTGATAGTGTTAAAACAACACATAATTATCCACCCTCAAAGGAAAGATATGAGAAGGCAAATAAAAATAATTCAGTGGTAATATTATGGTTTTCTATTTCTTAATATTTAGGCCAGCATTGCTATTTTGAGAGCCTGGGAAGACAGTTTTGGAAAAATTCAGGTTAGCAATTCTTATCCAGGTGTGTTTGCCCACATCTGAGTCCTAACTGGGTTACTATGTTTGGTCCTCTTGAAAGCATCTCCTCTACAAGTTCATTGTATTCCACCCATCTGAGTGTGCCAGAGTATTGCGTCTGTCCTTAGCTTCTCTACTGCATTCCTGAGGCACCAATATTGCAGCAGACACCTCTCCCTTCAGGAAAAAAAAAGTGGCAATGAAAGCAGAAGAGCACACAGCTTTGAGTGCCTGAAGAACTTCATCTTGGAGATAAACTGACTAAAGAAAAAAAACAAACAAAGAGAGCCCCTCATTCCTTCGTAATGCTTTTTTTCGCCCCTTAGTATCCAGACAGTCAGCTCAGATTTGGATGAGGGTTCTCTGGAGTGTACACATTTTCTTGCAGCTCATGGTGTCTTCAGCAAAAAATAGTCTCTCGTTCTCAGTCTTCTTTGACCTTATGTTGTCCCACGCTCAGAAGGTATTCTGTCCTATTCTGCAGAACTGAAGCTGTGTGGTTTTGCTTCAACAGGTATTCAGGAAGGGAACAGCAGAGCTGGGCCCCACTGCACAGGCTGGCATTTGTGGTGCTGAATTTACACCTTAGTTTCACATACAATGAAGGTGAAGGGAAAAAAAAAGGCTGAGACCTTTACCTGAGATTTCCAACAATCGCCATGCAAATCAGTTACTTGGAGAGGTGTGTCTGAAACCATGCCTCCTGCCCGAGGTTAGTACTTAACGTACTGGTGCAGTGCAGCTCCTCTGTAGGTCACAGTATTCTGCAAGAACTCTGTAAGTACTTTACCTTAGGTAGTCACTGAATAAAAAATATGACCAAGACACAACAGAGACAGTATTTCTCATTCTCAGCAAAGGGTTTCAAACACCCTCCTTCATGCTTTCTGATCCTATCCATTTTTCAGTGGATCCGTTCTAGTTCAGAAAGAACTTCAGAATGGAACACAGGCCCTTGCATCCACTTAAGACTTGAAGAACCTACAGACCCCACTTAGAGCTGCTTTAACTCCCACTAAAGCCTATGAAGGCTTTTCCATTGACCTCATAAGAAGCTGGATCAGCCCCATAGGAAGGGCTTCAGTGGAGCAAACATCAGTTCTTGCCATGATTGTACTTGGTTTACCAGAGATATTAATTCCAGACATGGTAGGTGAGAGTCAAAGTTTGAATTTCCACCGCACCCACGCAAAATGAACAGTAGGAGGTTTTCTCCTGTTCTGCCTTCCCCTGCCCAACACTGCTGCTACCTGTAAGAGGATAAAACTTGAACTCACACAGACACAGTTATATAAACTGACATTCCAGATAATAGTCGCTCTGGAAATTCCCAAGTTATGAGCTGTCCTGCAATCTAGAAACTGTGGTTTCCAGACATGAGCTAAATCACCAACCACTGCACAGGGAGCCATTGCAAACATTCCTTGTGTCATTGTTTCAAAACAAAGCTTGTAATATTTTCATCCCATGACCACAAGAGCTTGTCTGTTGCAGCATGTAAAGACTATCCAGTGAGTTAGGAAAGCACTCCAGCTGCCACCCATTGACAAGTCCACAGTCTATCAGGAGTACTGGGAAAAGAGGGCCACAGTGGGACAGCTACTGGCTTATCTACAGTGGCAATGATAAAGATGCAGACGATGACAAAGGCTCCCAGCAAATACTACCTGCCCTTCTCACAGGTGACACCAGGAACAGTATATGCCCATAAAGTGGATACACATGCTCTTCTCTTCTTCAGCCTCATGTTTAAGCTTGTGTTCCTACTTTGCAGCCAGGACTAACTCTCCACCTTTCTGTAGCCATGCCACTGTGGGATGAAGAATGTCAAGCTCTCTGGGTCTTCAGGACGGAGAGCAAAATGTCTGCATAGCCTGGAGAGGAGGGCACACAGCACTTGTCTCTATTGTCTGAACATTTTAATCTCATCTTAAAACTGAAGAGGTCACAAATGTCCACACCCGGAACTTCACAGCCACCAACTTTGACAGGCAGATCTGGTTTGATCGCTTTTACTATTTTTTTCCCTGCATCTCAACTTCTGGGAGAGCTTCATCTTCAGTGTTAGAGAAGAGCAGGTTCTGATTTGCTATCATGGGGTAACATCTACCTGAGACAAGGGCTGCTACAAGGAGCATCATTTTAGCTTCTCAGCGATGTGCCCAAAACCTCCCTTCATTCTCCTGTAACTCAGTGAACTCACAGATTTCTTTGCAGGCACTCAGTTTCTGATACCCTTCCTTAACAACTGGCTTCCTAAATTGTGACTTCTGATAAACAAGGAAATGGTGACACTATGCATGGTCATCTGAAAATGGAAGACCTCAGATGCATGGGTGAAATTACTACCTATATATTTTGTTACCTGATGATTATTCCTAGCTTGATTCAGGAAAATCTCAGAACCTTGCAGAAGTAATACACCAAGGTACAAAGGGAGAGGGGCAGAATAGAAGAAATTAATCCAAGAACAATTATTTTGTCTGTTCTTTTCCACCTAGAGTGCCTTACAGGGAACTATTCTGAAGTAATAAAATACAACTAACATTTTCTCACATTTAATTCCACAGCAGAGTGCAGATGTCTGCAGAAGTAAAAATATCCAAGTATTTCAGCCCACAAAGATTCCAGGAAAGTGACAAGAGTTTGACTGAGTCAGGATAACACAATCTATTAACTTTCTGAAGTTTCAGGACATAGAGAGAATTCCAAATTCTGCTTGATCAGCTGAAACAATTTAGGGAATAAGTTTCTCCAACTTTTTTGCCAAAACTTTAGCAAAGAATTTCATGTCAACATTAAGCAAAGATATAGTTGTATAATTGAAGACACAAGTCCTCTTCCATGGCTTTCCTAGTAAGGTGATATGAGCCTTGGAGAACAAGGCATCCTTCAACTTTGTAGAAGTCTGGAGGCTAAAAGAATGCTAAAGATTTTAAACAGATTCAGGAAAAAAGCAAGAGAAACAGAGGCTTTACTTGTTTTCATATTAAAGCTGCTTTTGTCACTTTCCTGTTCAGAGGTTAATTCATCCAGATCAGTTTGCAAAGCTGAATTAATTTCTCTATAGGGCAACACTTCCAATTTACACCTTACACATTTCAAATGCTTACATATTGAAATGTATTTCAAAGGCTTCTTATGGCATTTTGTCACGCCATATTGTAATATTTGTGTCTACCTGCAAAAAGCGATGAACATCTGCTTGGACAGAATGGACACCCTTGTTTCATCCTGTTAACCAGATAGATGAACTCACCATCAGCCAAGTGAGGGACTGAATATTGCACAGTCCAACTGAAACTCCATAAAATGACATTTGTGACAATTTGCACGGGGCAGCGGAAAGGGCCTTACACAAGTAATGCCCCTATAAAAATGCATCACAAATTTAAGAAAAGAGATGTTAGCAAGTAATATATTCCGTAAGGAAGTTTTTGCTGACTATGCACAGTCTCTTTGGGATGGATGTGGTTGACCAGAAAAGCATAGTCCAGTCCCTGACAATTGTCCCTGGTAGGAATCTGCAACTATTTAATTCTTCTTCTACAAAAATGACAAAAATGCTTTAAAGTTAGAGACTAAAATAATAAAACCACATAGGTTTCTACAGAGAAAGTGTGTTTTGGGGGATCCTTTGATATGCTTTGTTTATTGTTGCAAGCAGTTGTAAACCACAGTCTATTTTCGTTGTTGCTCTGATCCAAGTCGCACATCTGGCTGTCAGTGTTAGTGTCAGCTTGGCGGGGAACTTCTCCAGAGATCTGTGCATGATAAATATGTGGATTCTGCAGCACAGTGCACAGGTCTGGGTTTTCTTTCTTTCACCTTTCAACCTTACACCGAAGGCTTGTGAGTAAAGCACAGTGGCTCATTAATGACATCCAAGGTTTCCAGCTAAGCCCAAAGCTCCCCAGTACACACACGATTTTCAGAAAAATGAGCGAGTAGCATGCCGGTTTGGTCTCTGTTAACCACTTTGACCAAAACCTTATTTGTTTGCCCATATCCAATAAAATAGCACATTTTAGTGGTCAACCCTACAGTTGTCTCCCCACAGGTCCTGTCTGATGCATGAAGGCACTTGGAATGTCAGAAGATAAGTGAGGCTATCATGCCTTATTTAACCATTTGCTGGTAAATGTGGAGTCAACAGAAAGGGAAGATACTAAGAGGTGACCTGTTCCATGGCATTAACAAAGCACTTGGCATCTTGCTGTACTGCTGGAAACAGAATAAGCCAAAATTTTGTCTGACAAAGCATGTCAGAAGCTGTACACTCTTACAAAAGGCCAAGCATACCTCACTCCCCTAGCTTCTTCTTAGGAATCTCCTGCAACTACTTATTCATACCATTGCAATGCTTCCAGGCCTGAGGTTGACCCAGCCTAAAAACTAGGACACTCTCAGTTGTCTTATATCTCTGTTCTGCTACCAGAGAGAGATGTTCAAAGAGAGACAGACAAAATCGGAGGTCCTGTCCCCATGAGCTCAGAGTCCCTCACACAAGGATCTGTCTGTATCCACAGGAGGATACTATGCCACAAAGAACTATCTCAAGTGGCAAAGGGGACAGCCCACCAGCAGAAAATAGTGAGCTGAAACACAGAGATATTGAGACCTATTTCTAGAAAAGTCTTTACATCCTTGAAGCCTAGGTTGTAACTAAACCTGAGCCCCCAGCTGAGAAACTGAAAACCTTGAGAAACTTGTAATGAAGCTTGGAAATGTGGACATTACCTCTAAACTTCCTATTGCTCAGAATTTCCTGGGCACTCAAAGTGCTCCGTGATGGCCAGTGTCCTACTACCCACATCCATCTCTTTGTGCTATGAGTACAGCGTAACTCATGGAAACGCCAAACACTTGGAAAACAAAGATGCCGAGTTCTAAGGAGAACATTGTTGGTTTTGAAACCTGGGCTATTCTATTCATGTTTAATATGTGGATTTGGAAAATGGAATTAGACCAGAAATGTATTTTTAATGTGCTTCATTTAGTTTTGCAACTCTGTGCAAACCACACAACCTGCTCGGTTTTTATAATATAAAATTTGACCAGATGATAGTGAGCCAGAATACTTCATACATTGTGTATGTTCAAGTGAGCTGTTAATAGCTCCTTTCTTTCTTATTAAGAAATGGTCTTCAAGTGCCTGATGAACCACAACATTCACTTCTGTAAATATTTTTGACTCCTAAACTTCGGACTCTCTAAGTTAGAACAATTTTCTTACAGTAACCAGTAAAAATGTATGTGAAATTATTTATTCTATGTTCAGAAAATGAAAGAAAAAATAATAAATCACTGAACTGTGAAAAAACCTAGAAAATTTATCTTGAAGGAAAACTACGAAAATGACAGAAGAGAATGCCAGCACCAAACCCAGGGTGCAGTACATTCTAGACATGCAAAATTCTGTCCTGAGTAGAGCAAAGTAAAAAACAGTATTTAGAACCATCAGTGTTTGTAATTCTAATCCTTGATCCACTAGATTAGGTGGGATCTTGGTTTTAGAAATTCTAAAACATTTGTGAAATACTGCTTAGGCAAATTATCCCCAATACACTGTTCTGAAACTGATGTACTTGAGAGATTAGGAAAAACAGGCGTTAGAGAATTTGATATACAGAGAGAAAGAATTCACCGATGTGTCCCATATCTGAATCATTAGATAGTAAGGTCCCTGAAAACCAGCTGACTTTTCCAAGCCTGTATAAAGTAGTGTTTTCATCTACCTCTGGTAAGTGGCACCTCAATGCTCCATTGCTTCATGGAACTTATCTTCAGCATTGAATGGGTATATGCACACTTCTAAATCGGATTGCCATTTCAGCCTCAAGTTCTGCTCCACAATCAAACAAATGATATAAACATCAGTTTGCTTCCAGGCTGTCTTTTGGAGTTATCTGAATAATTCCTCCTGAAACAAAATCCAGGCTCAACTCTGGCTACAGTTCACTTCATGAATGTTCTCAACAAACATAATGAACGAGAATGCACCACCTTTATCTCCATCCTCTCTATGCAGGACTCCATTTTTCCAGAGAGATTTCTATCCTTGGACAACACTGCATGCACCAGGACTTGAGAAAACTTCACACTTTAAGCACCTCACTCTGGTGGGCTGCAGCACAACTCCTACATACAGTATTTAGGACATTTTTAGTTATAAAAGTACCAACAAGTAATTGGAGTGTCTTGGACCACAGATAGACAGTACAAAGCCCAGGACTAAGTGCTGTGTGATGTGAACATGACAAGTCACCTCTACATGCACTTAGCCCAAAGTGATGTGCACACAGATCATTTTCTAATATTCCTCTTAGACCTCAGGGAAGCATTTCCTGGGGTATATTTATACGGATATAAAGATATACAAATTTAATATATCATCTATGTCACACAAGCCAAAGTGAGAGCCCAGTGTCTACTCACTAAGGACCACAGAGCTCTAAGCTTAAACCTACACCTTATCATCACCAGTTGGCAGACTAGAAATTATACTGCCTTTCTGTTGGCATGCACTGCCAGGAGAAACTCATTTTTCCAGTGGAGAAAGGACAAGTTCTTGGACCAGATCAGTAAGTGATTCACCAGGACCAAAAACTAAGTATTCCACATGTTGATGACTTTGTCACCACCAGTTTGGCAGTCCCTTCTACCATCAAAAAACTACAGGAAACTGAAAACAAGTGCTTGATTGGTGCACTTTTCATTGTGCATCAGTATGACGAGACTTTTTTGTTTCAGGAAAAATGCTATTTAAAGACAGAAGGTACCTTCTGGCCCAAAGTCAGTGCTAAGTTTTTACCACTACTCTTTAGGAGTCTGACAGGTTATGTCAGATATCAGTGATTTTTAAATGCAAAATACCAGGGGAACAATCATAGGCAGATAAATAGAATTCTAGTTGTAAATGCAAAATGCAATAGGGAAGGGAGTTTCCATAGAATCCCATTTCACATTTCCCTCAAAATATAGAGTACTTTTTCTTCCTTTTTGTTTCAGAAACTGTGGATGAATAACATTTTATACTCTTAAAAATATAATCAAAAGTTACTTCATGAAAGATGAAAAGATAATTGAGTTTTTCAGCTGCAATTGTTTGCCTATAAAAAAGCAGAACGTACTTCTACCAAAAGACAGCATCACTGAAAGAGTTTTGTCTTTCCATCCTCTTCCACACCCCCAAGGCACATGTTGCCATTAAATGGCTTCTACCTATTATAATAGCCCGCCAAACAGGTCAGAGTGCTATCAGCAACTTTGACACAGACCTTCCATCCAGGAGTTCTACCTTCTTTATAGCATAGAAACAGTTGAAGGCAACAGGATACTGGTCCGTTCAAGACACGCATGTGAAAGTGTTTGTAAAGCATCTTCATCTAATATCATTTAAGCAATAGACAAGTCCTGTGAGGAACTCTGGGGTAACTGGAGTTGTTTAGTCTGGAGAAAAGGGGGCTCAGGGGAGACCTTCTCTTTCTCTACACCCCCCTAAAAGGAGGTTGTAGGAAGGTGGCTATCAGTCTCTTCTCCCAAGTAACAAGCGATAGCACAAGAAAAAATGGTCTCAAGTTGCATCAGGGCAGGTTTAGGTTGGACATTGGGAAAAATTTCTTCACTGAAAGGGTTGTCAAGCCCTGGAAAATGCTGCTGAGGGAAGTGGTGAAGTCCCCATCCCTGGAGGGATTTAAAAGGCATATGGATGCGGTGCTGAGGGACACGGTTTAGTGGTGACCTGGCAGTGCTGGGTTAATGGTTGGACTCAATGATCTTAAAGGTCTCTTCCAACCAAAATGATTCTATGATTCATTTAGTATCACTTAAGTGCAATGTGGTAGACTTAACAGACTGGAAATAGTATCTTGGTCCTATTGTTACCACCTGTCTAAAACCAGATCCATTGCTACTGAGGAGCAAATGCTACGCTGAAACCAACAATTCCATTTTGGCACCAAAGCCAGGAGACAGCGTTCATCCTAATGAATACAATTTCTCCAGGTATTACACCGCTTTGCAAAAAACTGCAAAAATCAGCATGAGCTGATGAAAGAGAAATGAAGAAACATCCAAATAAATAACATTTCATGAATCACTGGAAATTCTAAATTTCCCTACACAATCATAGCTACTTCAGCAAAATTGTAGCTAAGAGAACAGCTGTGTAAAGTCTCATAAATTAGAACGGAACCTCATTAACTCCATCAATTCTTTGAAAATTCTTTTTTCCCCTTTCAGTTTTGCATTACCACCATAAGATGCTACTTTCGCAATGGAAGGATGAAACAAAATGCCGGCAAAAGCATTAACAGAGACATTGCCAAGACTAGCAAAGTTCAGTAAATCCTGAAGCTTTTCCTGATGCAATTCCAGCTTATAAATGGCCGAGCCTTTACAAATTTTATGGGCCATCTGCAGGCCTATGACAATTTATGTTCTCCAAATTACATCAGGTCTTTAAGCCCTATTTTCAAGGAAAAAAAAAAGTATAAAATTTATGCTTAGAAAAACTTCTTCTCTTATACCAAATTATATCAGCAAAATCAATACACAATAAAAGCAGATGTCTTCTCACACTTCCTAATATGTGGTGTCCTTTCATCGATAAAAATGCCTAAATAAATTGTAGAATGTTCTCTCTTCTGCATCTTCCCAATCTCCTTTCCATCTCAACAGAGGAGCAGTGAATAAGGGACAGTAAGAAATAACCTGAACATTTCTCCAAACCGCAAGCCAAAATTATTGTGGCCTTGACAAAGTTTGGTTAACATGGGTTTTTGCAGGTTTTGGCTCACATTGGAAGTAGAAGTGACAAAAACTCTACTGAGAGAAGTCTGCTTTTATAAGATTCCCTTTCAGATTTTGCACAGGTGTGTTTCAGAACGTCTGGATATCCCATGCACCCAAATGTAACAGGGCAAATAAGAGAGGACACATTTTATTTCTCTTGGACACAGAGGTAACCCCAGAGGAGTAAAAATCCACAATTATAAAGCAGACATCTACACAGTTTGGGTGCATCGCTCAAATACATGCCCATACTCAAAATTCCCAAATTCCTCAACAGAGCAGTGCTGGCAGTTAAGTCATGTGTTAAATTAAACAGTCAGAATGGAGTTTACACTTTTGTTTTGCAGGCACATCCCTCATTTCCCTAATGAATATTCTGCTTTGATGACTTACTTTTGCTTTTAAATCCAATAATTTCAGTTAAAAGACTTCCAGTAGGTAAATTCAAGGAAGCCTAGTTAAGTTCAACAAGATACTGTTTATCGGCATAAGGGTGCCACCTATTGTCATGACAATCAACATGAGAAAATCTTCAGCAGACTTTTTTGGAAAGCATATCCCTGTTCATTCCCGCTTTAAATCACTTCCAACCCTTTGGATGATTCAGCTTTGGCAAGATTGTGTCTGTATAACACACACAGTCCGTACATATACATATTGCTTCGTCCCCTGTCTCTTAATGCTGCAGAGCATGGTGACAGTAAGCTCTGATTATTACTACAACTATATTTTCATATTTGACTCTCAGAAGTTAGTCTGCTATACCTGTTATTAGGATAACAAATAAGGTCGCAAAAGTGCCTGTACACATCGATATCAATGCAAACACGTTACATGTATATATCTATGTATACAAATATAAAACTGAAAGGATTTTTCACTATGAACATAGATATTTGACAAAAATATATCTAATGGTTCCCATTTCTCATGATTACTGAAGTTTTAAAAACTAGAAACTGGTTCAGTATCTAAATCCTGGTAACTACCTGGTTTGGGGACATGGGGGCGGGAATAGCAAGAGAACAGTTCTACTTAAAACCCTGAAAAAGCGCACCATTACTCCACTTCTGGAATTTTCAAGTGCTTCCTCACAGTATCCTCCCATTTCTCTGACCATGTGCAGTCTTGTAACCATGCAAAGCATAGTTTTTAGCTATAAAAGTGGTGATAGCTTTCTTTAGTGCTGACATAATAACAAGTGTATGAGCTCTGTTTTGAACTTGAAGACCAGGTTTCAGGGAACTTCCAGCAGCTCGAACCATTAAACATTACATATAAGAACTACCATTAACTATGTAGGGAAGTTAAAAACTGTATAAATGAGTGTAATTTTATGTAAGGTAGTGCAAGCTCCAGTACTTAATTTTTGTGGACACTCACCTTCATACAGTGGTCTTCAACGATGGGTAACAAATGTTCAGGACGCAGACCACCCAGCCACTGTTGGGACAAAAGGAACATCTATTTCTAGGCCTACTGTTTTGAGAGGCTTTTGTGTTGACAGAACGCTGGCAGAATAAACACTGTACTGTGTGCCATCACACCAGTATCTGCTTTTCTTTTTTTTAAGCACCAGCCTTAATTTTAAGCAGATCTGTAGGAATTAAAAAGGCACCAAGATACCATAAAGCTGGCCCATCACATAAAAACCTAGCTAGATAAAACAGACTCACTGGATTGCTGTATCTAAGACATTCCACACTTTTCCATTCTTCAGAGGTATCAGGATATGGATGGACACTTGTCTCAGTGCATTTATTTCATTTGGTATAGATTTGTGCTAGATTTGAGCTTTCAGCTTAAGGCTTTTGGGTTTTGTATCCCAAAGTCAACTTACCAAAGCTGAAGTGATGCAGGGTTGTCTTTTGCTGAGCGTACAGGTAGAGAGAAACAGGCCAAAAGTAGAATCGACCTGGAGAATACAAATATCGTTGCTGTTAACATGCTAGTTGATGATCATCTGAGCAGACATGACCCTGAAAGACCACATCTCTGAAACACCAAAGCTATGACTAGTGTCATCACTTTTTTCCTTCCAAACTTGAATCCGAAATGCCACCATGACTTTGGTTCTTACATGTTCCAGCCATAGTTACTCTAAACTTAATGTTTATCTCGACTACATGCCTGGTGTGAAAAGAAAAAGAAATTGTGTTGTTCTTCACAGGAGCAGGAGAAAGAAGAAAAGTTATTATAATCTGGCTGCTATTTACTGTTTGTAAAAATACACCCTAATGCTTTTAAACCTTTTTTTTACATTAAAAAGGGGAAAGGAGAAGAGAAAAAAAAGAAATCCCTAGTTCCAGGATCATGCTATCTACAGTTAGAAACTTAAAGGAGTTGCTTAAGTTTGGAGCATCTACCCCTTTGTAGTCAGCAGGAAGACAGACAACATCTACCGCTTGAGATTTTCTCTGGAGATACTGGTCTTTGTGACCACAGAAGAATTCGTGGACTACAGGGATCTTGGCTCAGCTCATTCAGTCAGCTTTATAACCATAGATTACCACTCACCATCAGCAGATCATTATCTCTATGTGCACAGTTATAACGGAAACTTAATTAGTTCTACAATATTAATATTTTCTGCCAGCGAGTATTTCAGCAGGAGTTTCTGTCAGAACGGCTCTTCAGCTCCTGTGGTACTGAAGCCTGCACGAGTTACATGACAAGTCCATAGAAGGATTAAAAAAAATAAGCCTTGTTGTCAGCACTTCTAACACTCAGAGTACTGTGATCCCTCCAAGCCATGAATCCTCTCCTGAACTTACACACGAGTCATATTCCCCAAAATCCAACAGAAACTGGTACAGGTTACCGATAAGCCATAACAATAGCAACCTGTGAGCTATAACATTTCCTTCATATTTATGGCAGATGAGACACAAAATGAGACTGGGATAGGGTCCACTTCACAGTCTGGAGAATATTTCCAAGGCAATAAAGAAAAAACTCTCCATTTTGTTTTGACTCAGTTAGCAGCAGCAAACACACATTTCCTTGGCTGGTAATATCTTCAATGAACTTGCTGACTTGTCACTGATCAACAGAGGAGATTGAAGGCTTATTTCTTTGTATCTTGAATGAATGAGTTTAATAAGAACAGCTGTTCCTAGTAACACATCAGAACCTTTAATTTGAGCACCTAATGGGACTCATGAACGCAATGCCAAAGCACATATCTTCACTGGAGAAGTCACATCACTTCACAGCCACCTCACCACAAATAAAACAGGAATTAAAATAATCAGATTGAGAACTTGGTCTTGACTCTTGCCAACAGATAAGCCCTGTGCATGCTCTAAGGAGCCATAAAGAGGGTTTTTTTAAAAAAAGACCAAACCTTGATAGAGTAAGTTTGTCGCTGAAATTAAGTCTTTGGAGGGGTTTCCAGGTTAATAAAAAAAAGGCGGGGGGGGGAGGGGGAAGGTATAAGATTCTGGGCCTTGTCTCTCAGCACTTTACAAGAAGTCTGTATTTCTGTAACTAGTTTCAAATTGTCTTTTCACAGTGGCTCAACTGGCTGCAGTGGAATAAGCCAAGTGAATTATTTTGCTGATTGATTTTGCTATGGGCGATGCTTTCAGGAAGACTCCAAACTGGTATCCCAGGTGGAGGTAGGGAGAAAAAGGACCATTTCAGGTTCCAGAGCATCCAGTGTCATCCCAGCCTTGAAAGTTGCATAAAGGATGTGAAAGCAGATCAGCTGCCTAGGACCCCATGTGGCTTAAACATCTGCTGAAAACTCAGTGGTGTCCCAGCTTTCTCCTTCACTTTCTGCTCTGACAAATATTTGAAGTTCTCAAAGAGGCTGACAGAAAAGCTGATGCCCCCCATTTAGACTAGTAAACTCCTCTAGGTTATAGCAGATGCCTCCAGAAGCAGACAGATGTGACCACACTGTAGAACAATACCAACAAGGATGTTCAACAAAGATACACAGGTCTTTGTACAGGACTCCACAACTTTGGTACAAGGGTCACTAGTTTTATAGAACAGCATTCTGCATTTAGGTTTT
>JAVSBS010017647.1:1868-29491 GCA_033124195.1 Coracias cyanogaster | reverse complement strand
AAAGTTGTATCAGCAAAAGAAAATTGGAATAAGGACATTTATCCTGGCGTAACTGAATCCATCTAGCTGAACTCTGAAGCTTTGTCACTGAAACTATAAGGGTGTGTGCAGAGAGCACCCTAAAGCTGGCTTCAGTGGTAAAGCTATATGTAAAGTCCCAACACTGCAAGGTGCTTGCTTTAAAACCTTTACTTTAGGACACTTCAGCTCTGTAGTACACCTGGCTACTTCACTCCCACCACCCAAAAACCCACACATCCTCTCAACAAAATTAAAGATTCTTGGTGCTGCAGCTTATATTTAGTGAAAAGACAGAGGACAGGAAAAAAAAAAGGCAAAACCAAAATAAATCTAGCCAGCAGCACTTGGTAAGAGCTCCATATTTACTTAGCGTTTCCTTTGTTGGCAGTTAAATGCACATTATTGTAAGGCAGTAGCAATATATGTTTTGCTTTATCAGTTCTGCCGGCTCTTTCCTTCCCCTCTTTTCCCCATTCTAAAGGCCATTTTCCTCTTCAAGAGAGCAGGGAAAAGACACACCAAGAAAGAAAACATGGACTCTGACTCTCACACAACATTTCCATCCCTTGAAATTCAACGTGCAGTTGTATATGATTGGGTTTCCGTTTGCACTTCAAGTTATTTTCTTGGCACAGGCAAGCTTGGAGCTGGCTAGTGGAAAAAACTCTCTTTTGCTCTACTTTGCCCACCTACTCGTCTTCAAAAGCCAAAAATCACAATCAGATGTACAAAGGGAACACTCAGTGGCTCCAAGTAGCCGGCCTTCTCCATTTATTTGTACTGTATAGCCTCCCTTGAGTCTAAGGATGTATATCAATTTCCCTCCTTGTCTAGTCTTTCTGCTCTACTGAAACAGCAGCATGATTGACACTGTCCATTGTCCACACCAAAATGAACAAACATGAAATGACACCAGAAAGATGCCTCTATCCAAAATTTCTAACTAGAGAGGGGAAAAGAATGATGTTATTCTTGCTCTTGAAAATACGATCACAACTTGCCTCTAATACAAATACACTCGAGAGCTTAAGGCCACCTGGCCAAGGACCTTTTACAACTAAAGAACTAGAAATGGTTGTAAAAACTAAAAATGTAATAATAATCAATGGAACTACACAATATGTAAAACCCGAGCTATCTATTGCCAGAGTCTTCATTTCTGTAGGAAATAGTCATGGTCTGTGCTCCTTCTGTGTTTGTATTCAGAAACCTGACGCAGGAGAAGGATCGCCTAAGTCTATCTTTGTTGGACTTACTCCATGTCTTGGGAACCAGCATGTGGCCTACATGTCACACATATCTTCAGAGCCGTGCCAAGGGAGCACAGGTGGGAAGGGAGCCAATAGACATCCCAGCATGGATGACCATGGGGCAGAATAAACATGCCCATTGGGATGACTGACACTGGTTGGTTCCTGCTATCAGCACAGAGAATATATATACTGTCATAAAATTGCTCTCATGGGGTAAATGTTGCCTTTACAGACTGTAAGTAAGGAGGAAGGCACAGAAGAAGAGCTACACACCAGCACCAGTTCTATTTTTAATGAAGTCTTTGTTGGTGCTATTCATTGGATATGCCCCAATGCTTCTGAAGAGAATAGCAACCCTTCTTTTGCCACGCTCAGGTACTCACTTTGGCTCTAAACTCACATAACATCAAACAAAACCAAAACTATCCACACTGGGTCTGATATCTACTGCTCCCAAAATCCGTCATAAAAATGGATTAAGTTGGAGGCAGAGGAACCTCACTTGGCAAAACCCCCTTTGTCTCTCATTAGGTATATTTCAACCTCGCAAGACATTCTAAATTTTCTTCACATAAACAGTGAATAATCTGCTTAGCAGTAATAGGAAGAAATGCAAATACTTCCTTAGCCAAAGGCAGACTAATACTATGCTGGCAAACTCATGCTCCCCACCTTAGTTTGGGAATGGTTAGAACAGTATAAAAGTGTAACACCAGTGGATAAAGCCTGTAGCATGCTGTACAGCCAAGAAGTAATATTTTAATTCATGTGGGGAAACATTTTTCTGTGTTGCAGAGACCAAAACTCAGCTTTAAAGCCCATGGGAGAGCAGATCTGGAAACGCTGTATAATTCTGTCTTAGTTGCTTCATGGAGCTGGAGTACAAACAGGTGACGTATTGTGTATTCTGGACTTCTCTTTGGAAAACCGGACTCTAAACCACAAACATTTGTACACAGTCTCACCCTCTCACCAGGGCCATCATCTGTTTTTTAAAAAAAAAAGCACAGGAAATTCACTGTGACAAGAGGATTGCCACACTCATGGTTTTTGCTACTTATTCTGATACTGGGTGGCTTTTTCTAAAGAGAAAAAAAAAAAAAAAAGAAAAGAAAGCCCCAGCTCCTGGAATCTTGAGAATCTCGGTGCTCCTTTCCTTCTAGCTTCTAGTCCATAGAATTACAGAGGAAAACCTAGAAACTTGAACCCTAAGTTACTTTTGCTTTAAAATATTTCATTTTATAACTGGCTTTACTTTTGAAGCCCTTGTCATAATAGTGCAAGGATCAACTTGCGATTTAAGAACCGCTAGAAATAACAAGACTGTAGATTGCTCTCCAGTATATTCCATAGCTTACGATCCAATCACTGGGATTATCCTATCCACATATTATTTATTATGCAATATTTTTCTGCCTGGAAAGAGCTTCCACTTCTTTATCTGTGAAACTTGTTTGTTTGCAAACATCTAATAAGAAAAAGAATAGCTTCTAAAGACATACATAGTTCTCCTGGGGAATTCCCTGTTTGCTAAACTACTTTATACACTTAGACCAGCCAATTCAATCTGTCTTACATATATAGAGTTGCACTAGCAAGTGCTGGGGATGTAATTCAAGTTAGAGAAGCACAGGCAGTGCTGACAGACAGTCCAGCTTTCACCTAGTTGTGTTTTCTTGTGGACATCTGCCTTGTGGGAACCGCAAGCCACACACAGCAAGAACATTTCTTTAAAGTAGAGAAATTATCTACAGATTTTTAACATCCCCGGTGGCTCAGCAAACAAAATTACTCTATGCTGGTAGCCTGGTATCCCTGTGGATTTTGCTGTATGTATGAAGTTTATTGCATGCTTCTCCAGACAGTACCAAACTAATGACCCTGCCTGTTCATTCCTGCCAAGTAGTAGTTGGCAAGTGAGGAACGCGCTTCAGTGAGCAATGCCTTTTACTGATGACATTTTTACCCATAAAGCTACATTTTTACATTAATTTAATTGACCAAACAAATCAATATGGGAACAAGAACATCAGTTTGCGTGCATAACGTCATAGTAAATGGGACCTGCACATACAAATCCAAACTCTATTAGAAACCAAAGCTAAGCCTGGAGATTCTCACATCATTCCTAAATCTTGTAAGCCGCTCACAGCATTTAAAAACCAGTCAACAAACCATTTCCCTTTATGAGTTAATTTCCTGGTGTTGTAATAAGACTATTTTTTAAACTTCAGAAAGGGAATCACAGGCTCTGGGCAAAGGCAGCTGATGTGAGCCACAGTCTCTACGAGCCTCTCTGCCGAAGCAGTATTTGCAGGGTGCAGATTATCACCTTCACTTAGTTTCAGCCTTGCTGTGTGATGTACTGACAGGTGTCAAGCTTGAGATAACAGGAGCTGCAAGGTCTCTCCAGGTCTTGGGGCATAGATAAAGCTTCATTGAGCAAACAGCATTCCTTCAGGATGCTTCACTAGGGGTGACTGACTTCTCCAAAAACTGTGAGCAAGAATACTTGTCTACACCTCCTGCTTCTTTCCTAGGTGGATAGTGTGAGCTACAGGTGATCTTGCCAGGTTTCAGTGCTATTTATCTACTCCAGCCTGGCTGGGTTAAAAATGACCCTGTGTGTATATTAAAGTCCCATTTTTCACCTGGCCACACCAGCTTTAACAAGCTCTACCATTCACTGAAAGTCTCATCTGGCATTTGAGAAAGATGCTTATCTGAGCCCCTTACCTTTCATTTCTGAATCTCCACCTTGAAATTAAAAGTATGTTTTCAAAATTATAGTGTATTTACATGGGAGAAAAAATCTCATGCAAATTTAGACCTGAAGTCTGCAACTGCTTCCACGTGTGCTTGCCTTTACTAGCGCACCATTCCCTGGAATGAGCAGATTCCAGCAAGCTGGTGTCAGCAGCAGCAAGCTGAAGCCTGCTTCAAACTGTTTGCAGGATCAGGGCTTTCTCCTCCTGGAATGTATCATTTCAAAGGAGCACACTTTTCAAATAAGGCATCTGCATTCAGGCACTGACACTCACTGGAGACTCTTAAATGCTTCTTTTATGTAACTAAAGGTCAAAGCGAACCTCCGAATGTGGAATTTCTGACATCCAATTAAGTAGCCCACATTAAAAATTGGGCCAGTGTTTAATTATGTCTGGAGAATACATGAGTTCAGCTGAGACAATTCACACTCACCTCATGTGTTTCTCAGTGTTTTCAATGGTGGAACTGAACAAATATTCTTTTGCTCCACAGATGCTCTGGATCAAGGTTTAGCTTGTTACACATAAAAAATAAATCAGCTCATATTTCCTTGACTTCATTTTTCCAGCTTTGTCATTCGGTCTAGGAGTATACTGCACGGTCAAGCCAGGCATGGCTATGCATGTTAATAACCCTTGGAAAACTATGGATACTTCTGTGCAAAACCCTTTTTATTTTTCCAAATAAATAGTCAAAGTGCACCTGGTGAAAGATGATTTTCTTTCCCTCTTTCTCTCTCTTTTTTTTTTTTCTTTTAATTGAAGCCTGTGTTTCAAAAACCCTAAGAGGAACCACAACTGTGGTGCTGCTTTTCAAATCAAAAGGACAGTACAGGCTTCACAGGATATGGCTCCCAGCCAGTTGTTTAATGCTTGTAGGTCAATATACAACCAACCCAACTTCTGCTGCGTAATGAACAAACCACACAGCAGGCACAGGGAGGTTAAGAACTACGCTTTCTTTCACCTATGATCCTCTGTTGAATCCCTGGGCCCTCAGCCCCTTTTTATTTTATCATTCACAAATATCTCCTGTGAGCTCCCTCCCTCCAGGCACAACAGACTAACTGCATGCCTGAAAAAAAATTAAAACGAGACCCCTGGTAAGCAGCGGGTGTCTGGTCACTCAGGAGCCAGCCTAAGCTGTTCATCATGCTCCTCGATTTCAGTCTGCCAAAGAGGTTTAGACCCACTGCTCCCAGTGTAAATTATTTGTGGATGAATGAACCAGGAAGAATCTCCTCCAAAATATTTTTGATTAATGGAGTCATGACACCAAACATCAATGCGTCACCAAACGGTCTTGATACAATCCAGTAACCTACTCCAGCTTATTTATCAAACGTCCGTGTTTTAAGGTAAATATCTCTTTGCAAAAACAAACGTTAAAAGTCTTTGCACAAATATGTTCCCCAAAATACCAACAAAGAAGTAGCCTTCCTTTTATTATGTTTTTTCCTGGTATTACTCCCTGCCCGTTTAAAGGAAACAAACCTACTGGTAAGGGAGGATTTCTGCAGATGGGCACCTGAGAAGAGCAGAGTACACAAATACTGACAAGACCCAGTGCCTGCTACTGCCCAGGAACATCACCTGATTATTTGAACCCTTCTGTCCCCTCCACATCATGACAGTCACATATAAGGGAAATACAGGGACGAAATCAGACCTCCATCCAACGCTGCAACACCTTAGTATACTGGGATATACCCCAGCACTGAAGGAGCATAAGAAGCTACTAATACTATTCCAGTTATTATTCTTGTCCAGATTCTTGAGGATACTGGCCCTACGACATCATAATAGTAATACCTTTGTAATTCACTCCAACGAAGCTGCAGCAAAGTCCAGCAATGTAACCATGGAGCGTTCAACTCTATGGCTGTAAGACACCACAGAGTGACATAAAACTGCCTCTGTGCATGCTGCTTCCATTAACGCTGAATGGATAACTGTCATCTGGAAGAGAAATAACCAAGTGAAGATTCTAATAGCAAGTTCTGAGTACACTATGCCTTCAGTCAACACTCAATTATGCCTTGTGTTGCAGAGACTTAATGATTCTTACTCCCTTGGGGTTAAGTGCTGATCACCTGAGTGGCTAAACCCTTATATTTATCCATGAATTTGATGCGCACCTTCCTTGCAGGAGACACTGAGTAGTTCCATTGGCAGTGCACACAGCTGTGTTCACCTGCTTTTGCTAGCCAGGAGAGACATGCTGTTGTTCCATCAGCTGTTGCATTCAGTGTTTTTAGGGGTTTCGGACCATTGTTGTGTTTGATAGCGTGAGGACTGTGCCCATCCCATAGTCTCAGTGTTGATAGAATTACCTTCCCCATTTAGCTCCAATAAAGAACATGGATAGTTTTGCAGAGATGCAGTTTGGGTCTATAGTTCAGACTAAGTTGAAATAACCTTCCCTGTATTGTCTGTGAAAAGTAGATCCCTCCTAGGCCTCCTTGCTTTTTACTAATGTTTGTATTACTGGAGGAGGAGATCAGAATAGCTCTGTATCATCCTTCTATCAACCTGTTTCATCAATTTCTTTCACTCAAATGTTCTTGAAGAACAACATTTGGAGAATATTGCCTTTCAACAAGGACCTCCTCTTGTGCATAGCATGAGTGTGAATGTGTAGCAAAGCAACAGCAGTAAAAAAACCCTTGTGAAATAAAGAAAAAGCCGACACAATAACGCAAAACCAATAAATACTTGTGTTCAAACATTGCTGACACATCACAACATGCAGAACAAGAGACAGAAAACAGGCTTTTGTGTCTAAACTTCTCTTTACCTCAAGAGAAAAACTCTAGCCTGCCTGATGATCTCTCTACTTACCCCCAATTCCTATTATTTTTTCCAATAATACATAGAATTGTATCTTCAACAAGGTCAACACAGTACAAAGGGCACAGACACAGGAGTTCTGACTTTAGGTCACAATGATTTCTGGCAGAAAAATTACTTCAGCTTTGGAAACACAAACGTATCTTCAAAGATTTGAGGGCCAGTTGCTGTTTCTGCATGTTTCTTTTCCTTACGTGACATTGAGAAATGCAATTCCTCCTGTAAAGGGAGGAAAATTCCAGTATCCATCATTTTGAAGGATTACAGTTAGTGCCATTAACTTGTGAGTGCAGTTCTAGTCTAAATTACATTTTCTCTTAGGGCACTCTGAAAGTGAAACTGAGCATGAGACTTGAAATTAAACTGGGTTGGGAACAGAAAGCCCAGGAACCGTCCCCTTTATAGAAGGTTGCTAAAGCCGTTGTACTTTGCAACAACACTGTATAATATCTTTCCATCAGCCTGTAAGACAAAGCCCAGTTTGTTTCGGTAATTTGGAGAAATTGAATTGTTATGATTTACAAAGTTAAGTAAGAAGTTCTCTTTAGTTTGATGTTCAAAAGCCGGTTTTCACCTCTGTTATTTTAATTTTTCAGGCCTTCACATACTTCTGAGCAATTTTATTTGCATAAAGCTCTGCTGGTTTACCTTCAGAATTAATCAGGTAGAATTATCATATCTATTTCAGTGCACATGCAGGTCCTAATGTGTTTTCCCATCTTTGACATTTTTCACAGAACTGAGAATAAAACCCTGAAGTTTCATTTCTAAAATAAACTGCAGATAATATTTTCAAAAGTGCCTCGGCATTTCTGCTCCCACTGAATCAACACTCGAAAATTCAATCTTCTTTTTCTGTGATTACAAGCAAAACCATAAAAATGTAAGCTGACGCACTGTTATCTTCTCTAGTCTGTTGATAGCTTGAAACAATATGTCTGAGGGATGCAAACTCCCATCTCTCATCCTAGAGTAAATCTGAAACCAGAAGATGACAGCCTGTGCCAACATTAACTCTTCCCCAGCTAAGGATGTCAGCAGAAATGCTCAGCTGAAATCCTGCATCTACCATTTTTTTCCTTACTGCCATAAAAAAAACTACCCTCAAATCCTAACATGTACTCTGTATCTCTCCGTACAACTCACAGGAAACAGCGGAATCATTCACACAATATATAGCAGAAAGGAACTGAAAACACAAAAGGCATTGAGAGCACTAGAGCTCCCCTAATCTCCAGAATACCTCCACAACACCATTTTCTCCCTCTTCCAAAGAGAAAGCGATCCTTGCTGCCACCATGCCCCAGCCTGATGTATGGGCTGTGCAAAAGGTCATCCAGGAGAAAATATGATGCTTCAGAGACCACAAAAACCTTATTCCATTAAAACACCAAGCTTTCAAACCGGATGGGGAATAAAAATAACTAAAAGACATTTATTTGAAGCTCTTATTTGAGAGCAAGTTTACAATTTATGGTAGCATAAGACATGACTCGGGGGGATGCTGAGGTTGGCAATAATTGACGCAAAACTGTTGTGCTAGGAAGGGACTGCTTCCACGGAGGACAGAAGAGCTCTAACGCACTCTATTAAGGAGTTGAGCAAGAGTTCTTGATGCTCTTCCTCAAAAATTACGTAGCTGCTGGTGGGACTATGTAAAGCCATGGCATTGTCCTCAGATGTACTCTCCCTAGGATTTCAGAAGTTCACAGGCTATAAATACAATTACGTCAGTACACTTCTTCCTCTATTTGGAAAGAAAATGCCGTATTGCTAAACTGCCTTGTTCTCAGGTTGCCCAGCTGACTCTTATGCCATTCTTGCTGCCTCTTACTCAGCTGACACGGTGCCACAATGGTAGCGTTAGAAAAGTTTCTGCTGTCATACTCAAAATAATTTCACAACCCCGGTCTAGGCAGATTTACAAGCAGTTAACAGGCTGATCATTTCAGTGGATCACATATTTGGTAGGATTTTGGAAACATAATCTATTTATTTTCATTCTCATTTTTTCCCCTATCATTTACTCTCACCAACAAGTGTGTTGAAATGTAAAGCAAATCGATTTTATGTACTGTTATACCTTTTTCAAACCACAGCCATTGAGTAAATATTTGCAGATATTCTGTGGTTTAATTAATTGGCTATGGTCTGCTCAAAGTGTGTGCATAGTGTCGGTCTATTTGCAGAACACCACCACTAAGGAATGCCTCTGTTTGTTTCTTCTCTTTTGTGTACATAATATTTGCCATTACCTGGTACATCAGATTAGGAGTGTTACATGAATATAGTGATTCTGGCAATGAAGTTTGGAAGTAACTGTGTAGATCCTGTTCATCACGTTTCTATGGTTATTCATAAATATTATGGCCAACCTCAGTCAATATATGCCATTTGCAAATAAAATATATTTTTTTTCAACTTGCTAAAAGCTGTTTTCTTTCAAAACTCATTTCAGAGTACTCAGGAAAATTCAGTCAACTTTTTATTAGTGTCATTTAAAGGATGTCCAGTGCAAACACAGTGTTTTCGTATTTGGACCAGTACACCACTTCTACGCATTGTTTACCTCTACACTGAGTTTGAAGAGGAGAGCAAGTTGGAGGAGTGGAAAGGCTGCTTATAATGACATTTAAGATAACCAAAAGGTCCTTTGGCCGTTTCCTTACTCCCTGAAAAATTAGTGCACTGCCTGGAAAATTAAAGGAAACCTGATCTGTAACTCCAGTGGAAACCACTTGTCATCTATTGTCCAGATATGAGAAATGTTACTTTTCCTCTTCGACATATGCTGCGAGTAGCACTCCAGCTAAATGCTTTGTGGGAACTGGAAGGCCACTAGAGACCAAACACGATCACCTTCTCTGGCTTCCTGGATGGCACAGGCCATGGAATTTCAACGCCTATAACTCTTGCTACAGCAACAAGCATGATCATCAGAAAGACATCCACTCTGGATTTAAAGGCTTCCAGTGATGGAGACCCACTATGTTCCTGAATGAATTTTTCCGAACTTGTTAAATAACCTCATTGTTGAAAATGCGGCCTTACTCCTATACTTTGAACAGATCCTCTTTCTATTTGTTGGTTCTTGTTACACCTTCATCTATCAGACAAAAACTCCACAGTTATGGTCTTCTGACTGTTACAAAATTGTATACTGGGAACAAGGTACTTCTCAATGAAGTGAAGAGTCTGAAGTACTTTCATCATTTGATGCAAAGGAGTGTTATTTTTTTATTCTACTTTATCTTGCTCTTTAAATACTCAGTGTATGGAAATAATCTCTATACAGAGACTATGTCATGCTTTACCAAAGAATAGCTGATATCTGATTTAGTCTTTCCAGCCTTTAACATTATCATTACTATTAATATTATTTAAAAAGTCAAGAACCCCTCCATATGCCCTCACCTCCATCTATCATGCCTTCCAACATAACTGTACCAACAGGAACAGTCAGCATGCAGGTGTCATTTATAGATAGCAGAACGATATGAGACTTGCAAACATCTCATCCTATATCCAGGAGAGATCACACAATGCAAGAATACCCACAACCTACTCAATACTCTCCATCCCATCCTGTTTAGAAATGGAAATTGCAAAAGCAAGAAATGACTGATCATTTTCCCAAGCTTTTGGATAGGAATAAAATAATTTTCTTGGAAAATCTCCATCTATTTTCTTTTGTTGGTGAGTAGCTTGAGATATTCTCAGGTTTATTTGAAAGGGCGTGTGAACTTCTCCTGTTTCCCTCCCAAAACAACTTACGAGAAGTTTGCTGTTAGCATTTTGTTATTTAATTTAGTACATTGTGTAAGTTGTTTACAAAAATGTGTCATTACATTTTCTTTCCCGTGATTGGTCACTCTGTGAAGGTCAAATTAGGAACTTTACACAGAAATATGAAATGTTTCAGCTAGTGCTTTAGTAGTAGTACATAAAACAGTCTTCTTGTGAATGCTACAGAGTAAGTATCACAGGAGACAAGATCAGAGAGCAGAAGGCACATGTTTTGGTGTGGGATTTTAAATTCAGGATGAGAAGAGACAAGCGATGGAGCTATATATGCAGCTGCTAAACAAATGAAATCCTGCGTCTTCCAGCACCTTCCCAGTTGCTGCATCATATATTGTTAATTACACTGCAAATATTCTTGCTGCTCCACGCACATTCAAGAAAAATGAATGCAAAGGCATTGTGAAGAGGCCTAAATAAAGAGTCAGCCTTATAGCACCTGCTCAGGAGTGGAGAACGAGGTCAGGATGTGGACAGCCAGCTGGCACATTTTGGAGTGGCATTTGAGCTGATCTTACACTTGTTTAGTAACATTACTTTGATAACTGGCACCTTTGGACCAAGGGAACAGAGCCGTGAGTTACAGCCACTTCCTTCTCCTTCCTAAGAGTTCATAAATTGAGGACATCACCCTGCATTTCTTATGTAGAAGTACCCTTTAAAAACTGCATTCTTTCTGCATTTAGAACTTTTTCTGGCACCCTCTTAACTAGTGCCTGAATACAGTTCAAATCCAGTCCCAATCCTGACATTTGTGCATGCTTCTATCCAGTATTTTCTCAGGCAAAACTCCATTGGCTTTGAGAAGGGTTTTGCTTGAGCAAGAACATCAGGTTTGACCTTTAAACTGCACAGCGACAATTAATAACAGCTCAAAACAGATATTTTTTTTTCAACACAATACAAAAAAATCCAGCCTATTACAGAGTGTTTGCTGCCACTGAAGCTCTCCTCTCCCAAAACCAACAGAAATAAACTATTTCTTTCCAAAGCTGCTTCATCATCCCTTGAAGAACCTCTACAGAGTTCACGATTTATTAAATCAGCACCTTTCCGAGTGCCCATGCTGGCATCCAATCCAGCAGTACAGCCAGAAGGCTCTGATTCCTATGTAGCCTAAACCAGCTATACATCCAAGTCCTTCCGTGGCAGAGTGGGAATGAGAGCTTAGCTCTCATCCAGTTCTCTCTCTATTAGTAAATGTTTTTTTTCCCTTTCAACCTTAAGACAAGCAAAGGAGATGGTGTGGTTTGGAGTCCAGTCTAATTTATCTCCTCTGTAAATCTTGTGAATTGCTATCTAAACAACTGTTCTATAAAGCAAACCCTTTGACGGATTGGTCCCATGTGTCACAGGGCCAGGTCAGATAGGTATCTCTTCACTTATTCCATCAATGTGAGAGAGACCAGCATAAATTTAACGTCAAATTTATGTTTATTTAATTAGGCTATTAACTACATGGCACAACAAAACCTGCCACTGAAAGGAGGAAGGTGAATTTATACCATGGAGGAAACCAGGTAAGTAACTGTAAGTTTATGGGCTAGTCCATCATTTCATCCTGTTCATTCATCCATTTGCACTTTCTTATTTTTTATTTCTGACATTTAAGTCAGAATTCCACTTGCCAAAGCAGTCTGAAGCTCCCTCATCTTTCCAATGGCTGGAGAAAAAAAATACTGATGTGTGCCCAGATCACCCAGCTTAGCCCAGTGTTTGACTACACAGTTCAACAAGAGGCATTTTATCTTCTCTTTCAGACTTTGCTGCTGAGGCCTGGGTAAAATCTTAGTCCGTTGGAAGACAAAAGCAAAATTCCCACTAATTTAATCGGAACCAAGATTCCCTCCTTCATATGTTCTGGATATGAAAAAGAAGTCTAGAAAAGCTGTTGTTCTGTGTTTCTTGGGGTTTTTTTCTTTCTACTTATGGGTAAAACAGTGTAGCTGTTGTCACTTAGAGGAATTACAAGTCTTAATTTTGCAGCCTGTTTCTTTTACCAAAAACATTGCCAGGCTGACTAGAAGCGGTAGCCTATCAAGGAACAGCAAATCATGTCTACAGATCAACTACTCTAGTTATCTTCTGCATCTCTGGGGAAAAGGGTTGCCCACATGCTCCCTATGTCAGTTCCAGAGTTGTGCTGCATCGCAACTTAATTATGGAGTGTGACACTTTATGAAAAGGCGGATCTCTTCCAATTTTCTTGCTCTGAGTGTTCCATTCTCTGCATTTCACCAGAAAGAATCTCATGTTTTAACATTTCTATTAGTTCTAACACAGAGCTTGTACAAGCGTGACATGTCCCTGGTTTGTCTTGCAGATCAATGGGAATTGCCCCTTCTCTCCCTAGCTTGCTACTATTTCCTTTGGAGTGTGATTTTGATTTACGATTTTAAAGTCAATTGATTTAATGACTTTTTGTTGTATTTTAGTGTGAGATAGATCAGGTTTTGGCAGGGTTGGAGAGTCTTGAGATAGGACACTGTGAGTATGGTGTTACTTTCACAAGTTTTTCAGAGGAAGACTTTGCAGTGTTGGTCAGACCCTTTATTGCCTTTGGAAGACCTTGCACGGTCAGATCCTTTTGCCAAATAGCAGTCTATTTTTCAGCTCTCTCTCCACAGTTCCACAACTGTAATGGTCTTTATTAGCTTCAAAATGAGCCCTGTGGGTCCACAACCTAAAAGAGTTCTGGTTCTTCCCTATTTTCTACTCAGAGTAGCTACCAATGAATAGACCACCTTCTGTGTGTATACTTAGCTGTGTCAGCACCCAGCACGGAAGAGCTTTAGATATCCTATCCTCTAGTAAGTTCTGTAACGACACCATTAATATTGGTAAAAGCTGATAAATTTCATTTGGTGATTTCCATCTCCCTCTGCAATTGTTTTCAACTACGCTGCATTACAACAGCTAGCTGAGAGGGGAAGAAAAGGGCTTTTTAGTGCTGATGAGTTTTATAGTGAGGATAGGCTCACCAGACCGATGGAGTTCTAGAAAACACGGTGCCTATGATACTGCTAAATCAACATCATGCCTGAAATTTTCTTCTGTACTCTTCTTCTTCCCATTGCAGACCACGTTCATCTTTATGCTTGCTGTTATGCTGTCTTTTAATCTTTTACCAGTTTCATTGTAAATCTTGATATTGTTGTAACAACAGAACTCAATCATGCTAAAGCATACATCTTGACAGGACTGAAAGCTCCAAAACAGGAAGTCTTTAAGATAAGTCCACAGCTCAGAAAGTATGACACAGAGGCCCAAATAACTACTGAGCTGTAGAATTACCAGTTTTGCCAAAATCAACAGATTTCCTTCTGATCTCAGAGCAACTGTTTCCATACAAATCACATGTGGAGACATTTTATAGGGGTTATGCTATCTATGCCTCTTCTGTTTTCTCCTTGCATAGATTCTTGTATTTTGACACTACTTCTCCTCCCATATAAATGACCTTGTAAATTAAATTTATAGCTTCACAACTGGGGTCAGATCAGTACAGTTTGTTCTGGTTTGGAATATAGAATAGGAAGGAGTGTTCTTAATGGGTTTAGGACAGATATTACTGCTTGGGAATGGAAACAGACTCCACCAATCTCTAGAACAACAAACTGGGAATTGGGAATCCCTTATTTCATCTTGGCTGGCTGCGTGAACAAATCATGAAGTCTTTCTGTGGCTCCAGTTCACCCATCAGTGAAGAGGAAATCTGATCACTCCTGTCTACTTCAGAGAGAACTGATCTGCATTAAGCACTGACGTATTGACATAGAAATGACCATAAACACATAAATCTAGGTCTCAGTGGTAAATGGTAAAAGTTCAATCAATTCACTGTTCAGGGGAATGACTCTGAGGCCAATGCTCCTTTCTTACTCTGAGCATGTTAATTCTTACCCATGCAGTACCTCTCAGATATGTCTTTGGAGCTGGCAGGCCCTTAGCTTTATTACTGTACACATAGTATGCTCTGTCCATCTCCTACACCACGTGAACACAACGAATGCTGCAGATACTTTGGTATTGTTCACTGTTAGAAATGGAGAAACAGCTCCAATAAAAGATTAGGGCAACCACTGTCCGTGTTATATGCCAGTGTGTAAAGGCTTCCAAAGAATGGACAGAACATTTTTCCCACTCTTCCCGAAAAGGTGATTTGCCAGGCATTAAAATTCCACCACTTAAAGATGCCTAATTTAATATATTGTTATTGGGTGTATATGCTATTCATCTCTGGAAATTTATAAAACGATCAAATGAAGCATCAGACTGTATAGTCACTATCCAGAGAGAAATATTGAAATAGAGGGAGAATGAGAAGTCAAGACTCACAAACAAATTTTGGTGAAGAGCAGAATTCAATAGACAAAACCTGCACAGGCAGTTTTGTCATGGTCAGTGACTAATCATGACTATGGTAGCCTCATAAAAAGCTGAATGATTTTTTTTTTCTCTGCTTCTTTCCCACCCCAGACTATTGTAGCATTTTGGCTGCCATTTTCCTGCTGAAGAAGGCAAATTTTAGTAAGCAGGACACAAGACCTGGACAGACACACTTGGGCTTTACTCCTGGCTATGCCAGTGACCTGTTGTTTGACCTTTTCCATCACCTCCTGGAAACAAATAGCACCTTGGTGTGTCTTTAGTTTCTGTTCCTACAAGTGCTCTGAGTAGAGCTGCCCCTACTTGTGCAGGGTGTAATGCATAACAAATCTCCAGTCTTGGTCAGGGCCTTGACATTCTCAAATGCTAAAATAAACCAAATAATTGTTACTAAATGTCGAAAAATGAACTCTCAGAGAACCCAAATCCTGGCAGAGGAGCCTGGACAGAAGTGTCATTCTTTCAATTTTCACTTCCTCTCTCTTGTTCAACTTTCAACTTTATATGTTAATCCTACAAATATTCATCCAAAGAGTAAGTCATTGATTGCTCATCTTCAGGCCTGATACTAGTGCAGTGCTTACTTGGGTAAGGCCTATCCACTTTCTGAATTAATAGTTGCTTTTTTTGAAGACCCCATCATGATCGATGGATAGCAGGTCATGCAGGTTACACTGATAAAGTAAAGAGAAAAAAGAAGTACCTCATAGCTTTTTACATGTCCTTCTCCTTACTTTCCTCTGCTAGGCTTCTTTGGATCATGTTTTCAATTCCTAGGGATAAAAAATGAAACACTTAAAACCTGTCTTTAAAAAAAGGCCAAAAGAATAAGGAAGTAATATCACATGATTCACTGGAAAATTAAGTTTCGTGAGGGCTACACTGAAAAGCTCAAATGTACTCCTAGCACATATCCTGCAAGATGACAGGACTTCCAGACTGTCTGCACTGCAGGAAGGTGTTCATCCCGCACTCCAAAGCGGGGTCAGTTTGGTGCACACTTGAAGAAAAAATGAAATCTTTGTTGCCACTATGATTTTTTTTTTTCATTAAATCTGATAGAAGTCCAGACATGTTATAAATAACCAGAAGGAAAGCAATAGGCAGAATATAGGTAAAACAGTCAAAAGCTGTCTGATACATGTGGATTATCCACACACTTCTACAGTTTCACCACAATGAATGTAAACATACACAAATGCAATATTTGTTTGTAAAATGTAAATAATGTAAATAATACAGGCTACAATGTATCTAGTAATAAATATTTGTGAGCGTATCTATTATCTTATTTACATTTGAAAAAGACACGCAAAAATAACTAGTAAATTTCTCCAAACCTACCATGAAAAAAAGAAGCCCTTGTTTTCTTGAATGTGCAACAACGATATAACCCAAACCTTAACCACAAAGTGCCAAACTCCGGGATCTACTGCAAACCATATCTAGTCTTTCTATGGTGTAGAGCGTGGGGTAGCAGCACTGGCACCCTGATCCTTAGACTCAGCTTTACAACCACGCTTGGTTAAAGCTGCGCTAGAAACAAATAGGGCTGAGGGCATCTGAAAACACACTGTTCCTCAGCAGTGAGGTCATCTCTTCTATTCAATCAGCTAATAGGTAAATTATATAAGAGGAAAATCCAAGCTGAAATACTCAAACTGCCAAGGATTATGAATTCTTTGTTTTGCTTTGGAAACAAATGCACAGTAGAGACTTGAGCCATAGCGCAAGGAAGACATAACAAAGGCTTTGTTTGTAAGGGGATGGAACCACTGCTCTCTGGTCAGGGATGAGGTTGGCTGATGTGTTTTCCATAATACTCAATTGAACAATCTCAGCACTCAATCCTGGCCAAATACTAATCTGCTGAATTTATTACATTTGGGGTTTTAAATTAAAGTTACCATCTGTAACTCATGTGTGGTAAACAGCACAGAACATGTGACAAGAGAAAAAAAGCACCTCATGAAAAGGTGGGCGACTTCCACTTGGTTTGAGGAGCCCAGAGAACTGTGGCACTGCCCCTCAAATATTGTGTTGCTGAGCAAAAAGCCTAATAAGCTTAATGAGGTTATTTGTTAAAAACGCCTCTGTTCACCTCAGCAATGGTCTGTGCAGCCCAGGTCTGGAAATGTAGTTGGTTTGACCAAAGTGATACTATCAACTGAACAAAGCCAAATTTCATAGGAAAAATGCCGTGGTAGCCAGAAATAATACACATACACACAGAGAGGAAAATCCCAGCTTGGGTTTGGGGTTTGTTTTGTTTTGTTTTTAAGATTTCTGCTCTCACAAGCATAAATATTCTCAGTACAACAAAAGCTGATTCAGTATCGCAGCTACACAGTCTGAGGTGGGTGAAATCTCAGGCCACTAAATACTAAATTTAAAAAAAAAAAAAAAAATATATATTTGGACTTTTGCAGGCCTACCATGTCACTCAGTACTCGTGGTCGATAAAGCTGCTGGTAGTGACTCTATGGTCTAATTCCTATTATTTCAAGCAAGGCTGAGGGGTTAAACCTTTTTTCTCTTTCATTACAACTCTTATACAAGTGCTCTCTTCAGAAAAGCAGTCTTCTGAAAACAGCAAGTCTATTCAGCTCCAGTTGAATAAACCTACAAGGTACGAATGCCAGTTGGTTACCCACCTCATGCTTTCAGTTTGACTTGTGCCAAACCATGTGTTTGACATGATTTCTGCACAGAAATGGAAATGGGTCAGGGCTTAGTGGAAACATGTCACACTGCACATGCACACAGAGGTACAAATTACCTGCAAAATGAAGCTGGCTAAAACTGGCTTAAAAAAAAGTTTTGAGGACAAGTCTGTTTCCAACAATGCTTCTTTTGTCCAAGTGTCTGCAAATCCTCTGGGTGATTATTTGAATTCATTTTCTAATGAGGGCATCATACAGTAAGTGATTCTGTCTTCCTGATCCCAGGAAGTCATAAGAGTCATAGGAGCTGGTCTTCTGCCCCTCGCATGATATCATTGCTTCCAGTTCATATTTCTTAGTACAAATAAGGACAAAGAGAGTGGGCCCCCTGACATGCTAGGTGTGGTACAGAGAGAGTCCATGCATACATTCCCCTGTGTAAAAATGAGGCGCTAAGAACTGGCCATGAAGTCTCCTCGTACAGTCAAAGGAGATGGGGACATTCAAATGACAAATCATCCCATCTGTGGGATGGGATGGCTCAGCTCTCTTTGCTTTCTAGGAAGAGAGGAACTGAGACAAATAGGTAAACTTTTTTAGGGTTTTAAGGCTAACAAAAAAAAAGACATCCTCATTTCACAAATGAGAACAAATGAGGCTAAAAAAAATGATCAGTCACTTGCTTAAGGTCACATAAAAAGTTAGTAGAAAAGCTAGAAGTTAAAACTTTTTTTTCATTCATCCCTTCCTTCCTTATGGTGAAGTAGGCAGGAAAAGGGTTCTCACTACATTCCAATAAACAGCAGTGGAAATCCATAACTGACTTATTTCACAGTTTGCGCTTTCTGCCCATTTCTCTGTGAAAAGAACACTCTCCTTGTTGTTTTATTTCTTCCTGACTTAAGTCAAAGACATAGAAATTTAGGCCACTTTTCCTGTTTCCTTGGCATTTATTCCTAGAGACATTGTTTACATTGTTAGTTTCTCTACGGCCTGATACTTCAACGGAGATCACTGAGAGATTTGCAAGCAACTTGAATAAATTCCGTGAAAAGTCTTAGACATAGCTGTTTCAATGCAAAAAGACAACAGAAATCATTTCTGAGTTTTCAGGAGAGGGAGCCAGTAAGGTTTTTTCCAAGCCTACAACTCGGATATAAAAAAACATTTCAGTTTCATTGACTTGGGTTTCACAAACTAGAGATCTGATAGATCTTTGATCTTTCCAGTTCTTGGACTAACAGAAATAGAAAAAACATGGTTTAAAAAAATTATTTCTATCTGTTCAGCAGAGTCAATAGCACAGAAACAGCGGGAGTAAAAGGACCTTTGCAGAAAAGTCTCTGAACAAGCATTTTTTTCTCTACCTGGATACCATGAGCCAAGTTATTTTTTATGGTGAATTATTAAAAATAAAATGGGATCAAAACCTGACCATTTGGTAAACAGAGCATCAGTAACATGAGAGCTCATGAAATTACTGAAGCGGTGTTGAAACCATCGGTTACTGATAAAAAAGGCTAAGCAGAAAAGAATACATGTCTCAATTTTTTCAAAAACCTACCTCCTTGCTTAGATGGTCCATCCAAAGACTGTCTGAGCAAGATTTGAGCTTCTACTTCAAGAGATCAATCCACAACATGCCAGGCTTCCATTCTCACACCCAAGTATATGTAGATTGGAAGGTCACTGAGGCTCATGGCAACAGCCATGAATATCACAGCAGATTCGGAGGAACCCTGGTGAAAAGAGCATTGCACAAATGTCAGAATTACTGTAGGCTGCTACATTTGACGTTCACACTGGCAGGAAAAGCCTGTGAGTTTGAGCTTAGCGCTGACTGCCCTTTATGATGAAGTGGCTTACATCGACATCAAGCCTTGCTTGATTCTGTCCTTTAGGACTCAAAAGCCATTTAAAAATAAGATAAATTCAGCCATTTTAAATGTCAGTGAGATACTCTTTTTAAAAAGAAATGTTCATCTGATAATGACAAATCCATGCTAATGCCTAAACCCCCAAATTATTAAAATATTTCAAATTACATTTTAAAAATAATGTTAAGAGATACATGTATTTATTGCCAAAGTGATATAGAAAGTTAAAGCACTGAGTAGATTGATGCCACTGTAACCAATTCTTACTGAACGGATAGGCAGCTTCTGATAGCAGGACCTCTTCTATTAAAAAAAAAAAAAAAAAGCAAGCCAAAACAAGCCAGAAGAAATATTGTCCTAATTCCTGTCCATTTAACCAGCTCTCTAAAATGACTGTTTCATTCAGAATTGGTAAAAAGATTGGTATTTGAAAAAGGAGGAAAGTCTCTTTTCCCCTTATAGTCCGTGCTTGAACAGGAAAGCTTGGTTTCCTCCTAGCTATAAACAAAGGATAGTTAGGTATGATACCTAATAATTCTGAAATGTTGAATAACATGAAGCTGCTATTTTAGTTTATTTACTTTTGTTCTTAACAGGTCAGTGTTATATGCAAAATATCTTCAGATAATTTTTTTATTCCTATATAATAATGAACATCAAGCTTTTTTAAACAACTGACAAAACATTCTGCTGCTCTTTTTGTGCATTATAGTTTAATTCCAAATTTTATCTAAATACAGTCTGAGATGATGAATAAGCCAACAGTTAGCAGGCAGGTAGTAAAATGAAATATATTGTTCAGCCTTTTCTTGCACAATTCAATTTCTAGTGAATTTTGATAGTTAAGAACCCTGATGCCTTCTTACACTATATACACCAAGGGATAATACTATAGCAAAAAAGGTCAAGATCAAGGAAAAACTTTTTTGAAAATTTGATGTTCACTGATATATTTTCTACTGATTTTAAAGTAGATCGAAACCAAGGCTGAAGTGGAATGTTCAACAGATTGTTTTAATCAGGACTTCATCACTGATTTTATTTAAAAACAGAAAGAATGTCTTTTTCACCCTCTGCTTTTCCAGCAGCAGCATGGGCTTCCAGGTGCACAGCAGCATTTTTCTGCTTTCTAAGTTCCCTTGAGGTAGAAAAATACATGCAGGTTCCCAAAAAAGAACCATGTGGAGAAAATACGGCCCAAGAGGCGTGTATCTCCACAGCACACTCCTGGCCTACATGTCGTCTTCTCGCTCCATCTCTGGTGCTGTTGGATCACGTGTACAAACACGGCTCTCTTTCTCCCCTCATAAAGCTAAAGATTCTCCCTTGTCTATCACGTATTTTCTAAAATCTCCCCTGCAGCAATTGCTCCCAATCTCAAGAAACTACCAGTAGGAGCCAGAGGAAAATTTTTTTATAGCCTTCTGCCAATATTTCACATTATTTTGCATGAAGAATATGTGCACAGCTGGCCACAATGTTCACCACCATGCACAAGTGTTCACTCACCATAGAAAACATATCTGAGAGCAGCGTGCCGCGAGGAGCTGGAGGAGAGGAAAACACGGCAGCTGGGCTGTTACTTGTATATAGCTACGTGGAGCAGAGAGAGTTACAAAGATTGACATTTGCTTTAAGTTGACATTAACATAATGGAAATGGTGTGTAACTCCCATCTCTCTGGCCATGAAGGGTCTGTCAGCCTTAGTCAGTGTCCCAACGCCCTCTCACTCATCCTCCTTAAAAGTAAATGACTTGTTATGCATCTGAGGTTTCTTCCAGAGGCAAGCCCAGCAGGGTTCTCCTTCCCTCTAACTTGCTGTCGGCCAGAGTTTTGTGTTTTAGTAACTTGAAACATCCTGTAAAATCTATCAGGATTAGTTTCCAGTATAGAAGCACTTGTACTTGATCCAAGCTAATCAAATGTTCTTCAGATACTAAGCCCCGGGGTTTAAGTGAGCACACCCAACATATTAAGCAAAAATGACCTTCCTAGCATGGCTACTACATCCTCCTTTTTGACCCCTTTTTGACACAATTTTGGCTGAGACAAGACAGAGAGTTAAAGCCATTGTGAATGAGCCAAAAATAATATAGTAATTGTGTCTCTGATGTCACCAGAATGTTATATTCTAAGACAAAAAAAGCTGGTTTTAGATGGAACTGGACATTTTTTGCATACTAGCAAAAAAGGATTTTTAGCAGATAACATTTTATTTTCAAACTCATATTTCAGTCTTTCCCAATGGAATTAGTAACTAAATTAAGGGTTTTAGGAGCTCATATTATAAGCAAACACAAGCCTGACCTTACAAGTCATGTCATGTATGACCTGGCAGTCAAGAGGTTATGGTGAGTAAGGAGGTAGACCACAGAAAACCAAAGAACAGGAAACTTTCAGTCCAGTGTTAATGGAAAAGCTTTGGATTAGATGGATGCAGTATTGAATAACTTATTTGAAAGCAAATAGCTCGGGGAGAAGTTCCTGACCCTTTTACAGAGGAAATGCTGAAGATGTATGATGTAAGAATTCAGATGTGCATATGTTAAGCTGCAAAGTCTTACTCTGAGTTATGTACAGCAAGATCTGTGTTTACGCAGCTATACAGAGTGACTTCCACTTCTCCCATTCATGGGCTCCATCGACTGACTGATTTCCTTCGTTTCCAAAACCAGTATTTATTGCTCTATGAAGGCTGGTTGAATGGTCAGCTCATCTATATGCCCAGACTATTTAACGGAATTCTGGAAGGCTCCAGATGTACCATACTTAAACAATTCAGTCCTCTGACAAAAATCACTCCTTCTGTGCAGCCATAGAAAGAACTTCTTTTTCCACCAGTGACAATTCCAGAGACATCCAGATGCTGACAATTTTTAAAATGGCAAAGCTTTTCAGCAGAGTGAAAACCAACCCAGTCCAACATTTCTCCATTCTTTGGGAGAGGCCTTAAAATTGGAACATCACACGTAAGCATGAGCTTCTATCGCTGACAGATGTTAAGGGGTAATAAATGAAAGGGCTTTGAGATATATGTTCCCAAAGCCAGTTCTAAGACTGTATGAGATTGTGTTGCCTTAGCTTCAGCGCTGTCTTGGATTCAGGTGAATAGGAGGTTAATTTTAATTGTGCCCGCTAAAATGCAACACAACTTGTCAATGAAGAACTTGGAGAAAAAGGAGGCTAGGCTGAGAAGAAGACCTGATTGCCCTGAGCGAACTTAGGCTTGATTAAATTTCTGAAAATATAATGTAATATTAATAACAAATTTAAACTTTGACCAAGGTTAGCTCTTTAATTTCCATTGGAATAAGAGCAAACAGATGTCTCTAGAGTAAAATGAACAAAATAAAAAAATATTTTAAAATTGGACAAAAAGTCCAAATCTCACTAGGGAAGCTGTACATGCAGTTCCCATTCATATTACTTGCAAGCATTCGTCTAGGAAAACATGTGTGATCAGTTGCTAGAGCTCAGCTGATGACAGGCAACTTGGTGATGTGCTGGAGGCCAAAATCTATCTAGAGGCAGCCTCCTGAGCTGGCTGACAGAGCTGCTTGATGGTTAAAAGAACGTTCATTTCAATTCATATTGCGGGTGTTCAGGTTAAAGAACAAATATTGGAAATGAAAGCTGATAAAAAACAAGATACATTCCCCTGAGGGAGGAGAGTCCTCCCGACCCTTTCTGTTTGGGGTAAACCTGCTCTGATTACCGGTAGACTTTCACTGGTAAGGTTTGTCATGACAATGATGGAAGGATCCCAGGTCTGGTCCCTCTATAAGGTGAGGATGAGATACCTGAATTCAAATAATCTAGCCCTGCCTAAATCCAGATAAATATATTTTTAGAAAGAATATTTTCGTTACTCCCACGAAGTCCAGACTAACAAATATTAACAAACTTGAGGACCAGGGGAAGACAAAAAAGGCTTATGTGGTGTCCTGACTGAGTCAACGTTACTACTTAACTTTCACACTCATAAGAAAACTCAGTCAAAAAAGCCCAAACCACTAAATGGCCAGATTCTTTTCTGGTGTGAATCAGCATAGCTCAAACGTAGGTACTGACTGTACGCTCTTTAAAATAACGGCTCAGGTACAAGGCATTTGAGATCTGATTCCTTATTCCAAGCAGTTTTTAGCTCCATTTTACCACATACTTACAATATTGTTGTTTTTAAAATATCACAAGATTTTGGCTCAAGTGAAAAAAGAAATAAACCCATTTTATTTTAAAACCTCCATGCTATTTTTCTGGTTGTAACTTTGTGGGTTTATGACACGACATCTATTCCTAGATATCAGATGTTAAGAAATATCAGATCACATTAAGAGGCAGTTAACTTAATTTTCTTCCTAGATCTAGATCACCCGACCTGGGCCCCAACTATTAAAGCTAATATTCTGCTCTATCACAAAGGTCAGTATTTGCTGATTCCACTGATTTTTGCCATACTCAGCCTACAAAACTTGCTTTAAAATCTCTGAGAAAACAGATGGTTGGTTTGGAAACATGTACAAATAACATACTTGGGGGTCACCTCTCTGAAGCTAATTTATAGATTAATTTAAATATTTGAGGCTTGTTCTTGTTTTAAATCCTTCCCTACCAGAGCACAGTAATAGTGCAGGAGGTCTTGGGGTGGGACAGACAGTGGGACCAGCACCATGGTGCAGCTGAGCTACTGGGAGCCATGCAGGGTTACTGTTTGGAGGAGGGAAAGTTGAGCACAGAAAGGGAATGGAGGGCAGCCTGGAACAGAGATCGGTGTCAAGGGGGAATCCTGCTGCGAGGAATTTTCTGAGCCCAGAAACTGTCTCTGTTTTTATTACTATTTATAATTATAAATAAATGACGGTAATTTTTAAAACTTTCCTTTCACAGCAAAATCCCAAGGTCATGGGAATCACGAGTGCCACAAATAGATGATTGAGACGAGGATGTGAAAACCTGCAGCTGCACAGGGTCTGTCAGCTACAAGCTCCCATTCCCTCTCCCCCATCCATCTCCACCCAACGCTCCTCACACCACGGGATGGACTCACTGGGCACAGTAAGGCGGGCACTACCTCAATACTAAGCTCATGCAGCACTGGCAAATTTAAGAGCAAATCCATGTTGACAACATGCCAGGAGACAGCACTCTTGATGCTTCCCTGAGACATCCTTCTGGGTTAATCCAGGAATTCGTTTGACCTCTGCCCTCTCTGTTGCTGGTAATATAACTGTGATCGCCATGAGGCCCTTTGTCATCAGCAGGGGTTGGGATTGGAGCCCAGGACAGACAGCAGCACATCCTGAGGAACAGCCATGCCTGGAAGAGCACTTGAGCTGGGACCTTAGCACTTGCAGGAGAAAGGGAGTAGACCAGGGGGAAAAGACACATCTGCTTTGAGTGATGGCAAGTAAAGAACGTAAGGAGAAAACCGCCATGATTACAGCAGTCAAGCTTCCCTGGTGGACTGGCTTCTTCCCTGCCCTCCCAACCTTCTTTTCCTGCAGATCCCGATCTTTTAAGATTGTTCATCATTTGTACTCCAACAATTCCCCAGGCAGCCAGACCAACCTGAGAGAGGATTTTTCTGCTTTGTACTGCTTGCTAGTATCTTACTCACATTACACTCACATCCACTGGACTTCACCTTCCTTCCTCTGCTGAAGGGAGGTCCAGCTGCCACTCAAACTAACCAGCTCCTGTAAGCTTTGAAGAGCTGTGTCTATCAGTATTGAAATGTGAAAAACTATTCTGCTGGAAACTTGGGAACCATTTCAGTTTGACTGAACCCATGAGCCACCTTCAAATCTTCACCAGTAAGAGCATGTAGAATCTCATAGAACTTTGCTATGAATTAATTACATTCTTTGCAAAAAACAATGAGCACTTTGTTAACCGCAGGTCCCAGCGATCACAGCTGTTAGATCACATAGCTCAATATAATGTCTCATTTTAGGGGAGTTATTATAGATAACAGTAAATTTATTATTGAAAACAAGGTTTGTGGCTGCTCTTGCAAGAGCAAAGCATCTTGGAAGGAAAATTACTTGTCTTAAAAGTAACTTGGAAGTGGGCATCTTGCTATGAACACAGCCATATGCCAATCCCAGGATGTTCTGCCTGCACAAGACTGCCTGGAATAGCTTCATTGTCACTAGAGAAGCTCATTCAGAAACAGTTTCTTTTGAATGTGCGGAGCTAGTAGGAAATCTTTCCATTTAAAGCCATCTGTATGTCCATCAGAACTGTCCCCTCCAAAAGGAGGCTTCGCTTTCCATAGAAAACTGCAGGTTTTCATCAGAAGAGCTAAAATCCACTCAGAAAAGATTTTCAGCTTTTCAAAAAGACAAAAGCACCCTAGAGAAAGAAAACGTTTCCAACATCAGCACCAGATATAAATGGCCTGGAAGCCCCAGACTAATTGGTCCACTCTTTCCCTCTGTAGTCATTCCCTGGGTGTCTCTCTGTAGCACTAATCCCCAGCTGAGAAATCATAACACCCACCATGAGGAAGCATTTTCAGTGAAAATGTTCCTCAGCATTTGTTCCTTCATACATGACTAATCGGGATATAACTCAAGGTGTTTTTCCTACCCTCTGTTTTTAAAATATAGGCAGTACAGACAGTTACATTATAGTGGAAACATTACTCCAGCAACTGCCCTTAACCTGTGAAAACACACATGTTCCTTTCATCCTATCTATTCTGAGTGCCACAACTTAGCAGGAGGTCCCACTGATTATTTATTGCTTACAAAACAGCTGCTTCCAACTATGGACCAACAACTGACAGAAGTATCACCACAACCAGCATTTCCTGATTTTGGATTGCCTTCTTTCAAGCCCTGTTTTCTTCTTCTGCCTTCCAAATAAGCCTTGCTTCCACAGGCACCCTGACATAGGTTTTCATAGGCCAGGAAATCAGAGTACCACCTTCTAAACCCCACCACCTGGGATAGCAAAACTCCCCAAATTAGTGATTTGCTCGCTTATCTTTCTTAATAATGAGCCCCACGATATTCACCTGCAATGTTTCACTGATACTATTGCTGCTTATCTGGCTATCTGAAGGTAAGAAAAACATACTAAATATATTTTTATAAATATTTTCAAGCTGCACAACCACTGCATTTTATCTTGTTTATAAAATACAGGGGATGTCTAAAAACTGGTAAGGGTACCAGGCTTATTTCCACTACTCAGTAAATATTTCTCTGTGGGCAGTTTCGAGGAAGCCAAGACAACAGCTAAGTCTAAGGAAGGACAAGACAATATCAGCCCGGGTATTTCTTTATGTTACTACAGAACAGTAGAAATAAAATGGAGAGAGATTAAGGATCAGCATTTGAAATGGTTTAAGCACAGATAGGCGCTTAGTAGGATTTTCAAAGGTCCCTACAGAGGTTAAAGATCTAACTCCCTTTGTTAATGCAATCATTTAGGACATCTAGATTTCAGCTGAAACACCAGTGAGGCCATACAAGACATGTACCTTTTCCTGGAATCGCTTAACGTAATGCTACATAATCCCGTGTAATGATTTAATGTAGTAAAAAAAATAATGTAGATGCCATTTCCACAGGAAGAAAAAAAACATTTATCTACTGCAATCTTGACAGGCAATGATTTGCAAGCCCTTACACTGAAAAGGTGTACTGTGATCTTTCTAAGAGCCTACGGAAGTTGTAACTCTGGAGATACAGAAAGTGGTATTTGCTGTAAAATTGTCCATAGAATCAATGCAAACTGAGCTCAGAAAATTTCTCATTTTGTCAAGACTCCAAATTTCCCTCTTGAATTCCATGGTTTTGATCCAGTTGGAGCCAATGAGAAACAAAGGTGGATCTTAGTGCCTGTGGGAACACGCACATAGCGGTGAGCTATCTGTGTTTTTCTGTATCTGATATGCTTACTTCAGAAGTACTGTTCTCTCCATTTTACAAGCAAGAGTTGTGGTGAAAGGTTTGGCAACTGCCACACAGGGTATGAGTTCAGTCCTGGGA
>JAVSBS010017646.1:121996-136777 GCA_033124195.1 Coracias cyanogaster | reverse complement strand
GCCGCCCGCCGCCACGCGCCCCCGGCGGAGCGCGCGCTCCCGCCCCTGCTGCGCGGGCGCGTGAGGAGCGGCCGCCGCGTCTGGGGAAGGACGCCTCGGCCGCGGGGCCGGTTAGCGCGGGCTGGCCGTGAGGCGACTCCCGCCCTTCCCCGGGCAGGAGGTAACGACGGATACAGCGGTAGAGTTACGGGAAGGATGAAGGAAAAGGGGAAATTAAAACCTGGGCCTTTTCGGCAAGGCAGCGTCGCTGCAAACGCTCAGGGGACAGAGACAGGTTTATACGCCTCCAAACCTGAAATGCTTCTACAAAACCTTTTACTTTTGTGCTCAGTTTCCACCCTTCTTTCCCCTCAAGCATGAGAGTGGAGACAGCTCTAGCGCAACCTCCCCCCCCGCCAACTGCACACCGCCGTGCGCAGGCAACCCCCCTTCTGCAGGTATCGTTTCCAATTCTTAGGGCTTGGTTTCATCCACCAGAAAGGTTTTAGCACTCGCCCCACTAAAGCTCTTTGTTCCTCCTGTGCTTGAGAGCTCGAGCATTCTTTCAGTGGCAGACTACATGAGCAATGCTGCTGGAGGGATGGGAGGCGAAGGGGTTAAAAGTGACAATTCGAAGAGAGTTTTGTCTTTAGTCAAAACTCCACTAAGCCAAATATTTTCTTAAAACAAACAAACAACAAAAAAAACCAATAGAAGCCCAAACCAAAAATCCTTTCCGAGTCCCAGCTCTGAACAACTCCATAGTCATGCTTGAAATGAAATGCAGATTCAAAATACATGGACTCATCTCTGCTCGCTCACTTTGTTTTCTCCTAAAGTTTTCACAGAATAACAGTCCCAAGATAGGCCAGTCCATCCTGAAACGCAACTGTTAAAACACCATGGCCTCAGGAAGGGAGGTCTCAGGTACAGAAGCCATCTTGTTAAAGGAAGAAATCCCCAGCAGTGGCACTAGCTGTGAGAATGAAGTGTTATTTATGTAATAAATAGTGCCATGTTGGGGAATTAGGAGGCAGTAGTCCTATTTATGCAGAGCAGAATTTGTTTTCAACTGCACCTTTTCTTTCCAACCTAATTTCTTACAATGCAACCCATTATGACAGAAGGATCTGAAAAAGCTTTTTATATCCTACCAAATATAGACAAGGATAATTAGTTCTCTTTTGTTATTCTTCTGTAAGGGTTTATTATTGTGGAGAAGCTTTTGCAAATTGAAAGAGGTTGCATTGCATTCTGAAGGCAGAGCTGCTCTTGGTTTTTATTGTGTAGAGATAATTGAACAGAAAAGTTCAGGAAAAAAGGTGAAAATACAATTCATTATGAACTCTGTAGGAAGATCAGATTACCACATCTTAATTCTTTTTAGACTAGTATTTTATAATCACATTCCACAGTATGTTAGGTCATGCTATGTATGTGAAGCTTCATATTAGATGGAAGCAAATGTCAATGCAAGTTTTGTTTCCTAACATTATAAGCATTTCTACAAAATTTATACAACACATCTTGTCTAGTAAATATTCCCTTAATAATTTTTAAGTCATTTGACAACCTGTGAAGAAATTCTTTATGAAAGCCTCCAAATAACTTAATTCACTGTGAGTGATAGTTACATTATTTCCCTCAAACACTTCCCAAAAGTAGTCTCTAATGTTGACCAATTCTATTTTAAGAATTTTAGGGATCTAATTTCTCATATAATGAGCCTGCTGGGTTTCACTTTGCCATTGCTGTCACATTCCATACTATTAGCTGATTTCCAGTTAGACCGGGAATTAAAGTGCCATTGGCTTGTGTCCATCATTGTTCCATTGCCTGGCTCTGCCTTTAAAATTCACATCTCGTGGAAGCTGGTAGTAAGTCAGGTGCAATTGTTTTGCTCCCAATCTACCGTCTGTGGCTTTTGGAGGGGTTTGGAGTTGGAGTTTTCTTGTCTTGGTTCCTTCTGCCTTACAGACATAAAGCTAGCTCTGTAGATGTTGGAAGAGTGGTTTTCTTCCTTCTAGTAACCTTTCCTTACATAAATTGAATTATAATGTATGTTTTGAGGTAAGCCTCTTTGAAGACTTCTAAACTTGTATTCTCATTCTTTCATGCCAGGACCACAAAACATACATACAGACAAGATAAAGGGTCAGACTGTGCCTGAAAGATGGAACAGGAGATGGTGAAAGCTTCCTTGTGTTTAGAAAATTAAAGGTGGTGTCTTCCAGTTTGGGAAAATGAAGTTCAATGTCATGCTCTGTTTTACAGTTTCTGTGGCAGTTTCTGAGTGAGAATTTCCTTACTTTCTTTGTATCTCAATCCTCCCCCCCATAAACCACTCTAACAGGACTTCACCTTAGAGAAGTTTAAGCACACATGGAGATCCTTCCAAGACTATGAACATTGTTCTTTAAAGTGTACCTTTCAAAGGTACTAAGATATCAAGAGGAAGTAACTCTGTAACAAAAGCAATACATATTTAAAAACAAAAGGCTGTATGTTTTTCTCCACATTTTAGGTCTCAAATTTATCCCAACTACCCTTGAAACAATTATGTGTTAAATGGGACATTTTGTGTCATCAACAGTCTTCAACAAATTAGATCAGCAAGTTAAAAAAGCTTTTTTTTTTTTAAGATTAGAGATTGATGCTTTTTGAAACATACCAATAAAGAAATAAAATGTCTAGAATGAATCAGTCTGTCCACGTGTTAAGTTTTATAGCTGCATTATAAACCCTTGGGAATACAATGTCTATAACTGAAGTGTTTATACATCCTTAACCACAGCTGTGCAAGCAACAGTGCTCCAATACAGCACACAGATAAAGATTTACACTAGAAAAAGAGAAAATCCTTTACATTTTGAATGTAAATGATACATAACTTTGAGGCACTGAGTATTTCTTATTATAGTAGAACTGAACATAGGAAGTGCTGAACTCTATATATTGTCATCGCTTTCAGTCTTTCAGTCCCTTCATTTATGCTGAAAAATTGCAAATCCTTTATGCACGGAGCCTTGAAAATGTATACATATTTTTGAAGAGGTTTTTTAGACATTAAAAAGCTCTGGTCTTACTTGAGCCAGCCTGTGATGTGATCATAACTTCATGCGATCAATTATGAAGTCTCAGACACTGAGGACATGTTTTAAGCAAATTGAGTTTTCTTTTTTTTTTTGTATTTTACGAAAAGAGAAATTTCATGCAATTTCATGCAAGGAAATATAAGATAGCAACTTTTAAAATTAAAATCTATTATTGTACTTATTCATACATAGGAGATACTGCTGAGTCTAGCTGCTGTTAAAATACAGGAAAACAGTCCACGTCTGCAGAATGGATGGAAGAGCATGCCAGTATCTATTCACATTACTTACACATATATATGCCCCTTAGCAAACACATTCACATCAATATTATTTCCCTTGTCCCTCTTTCCCAATCTAGATCTAATTGCCTCTGTTGTAATAGAATTGCTTCTTCCAAGCTTTTGGATTTCATTAACTACTTTCAAAGAAAAAATGAACTTGCTAGTTTGTTCATTGTTAAAGGACAGAATACAGATGATTCTAGTGACTTACTTTTTGAAATGAAAGGTGTCACTTTCAGGGAATTAGATTATTCCAAGCAGTAAGACTGTGGTAGAGTCAAAAACCGCAAGATGCTTGCAAAGAACCGGCAAAACTGTTTGAGATTTTCACAGAAGCCAGCTGTAAGTGAAGCTAATCCTCCTGTTACTCCCTCTAGAGTAAACAGGAGATGGACTCTTCCATGAAAGTCACCAAATTAGGCTCCTAGTCTGAAGTGGACAAGCCAGGAACATTTCTATAGACTGTTGAAAGTAAATTAACTCAGGTAGATGCAACCTAACCTTTGTGAAGGCCTGCACTGGCTTCAGTGCCAGCTTTATGTGTCCCATTGCTGGAACCATAAAGTTACTCCTAGCCACTGAGTATCCAGTACTAATGCAGAGCAAGCTATAGGGTCATGAAAGATGCCCAGCACTGTGGAAATACAGGTTCTGAGTGAAAGGATGAACATTGATGGTCTCACATCCAACAACTAACACCTAATTTTAACTACAATCCTGTTACATAAAGAGATTTCTCCTCCCTCAGTTAACCACAATTCCAAAATTTGGGGTTTTTTTGAATGAATAATGCCTTTGTGCTTCCATCCGAAACACTGGACCGAACTGGTTTGGGAAGTAGCAGGTGGAGAAGAAATAATAGAATGGCAAAGTGAGTAGAAACCTCATCATATCTTGGGCAAGTGACAATGCTATACATTTTACAGCTGGAGACCCATTCCATCGCTCCATCAGTAACTTCTTTTCACTATAACAAGGAAGTTCCTTCAACAAAACATTTTGTATCTTCAGCTTCAGTGGTGAACTTGGAGGAGGAGATGTTTCAGTCTCCTGCTGATATATTTCTTGAACTCCCTGGCAAACTACCAACAAGACAGCCAGTTGGTACCAACAGTAAAATTTGGAGTCGGTATCAGAAAAAAAACCAGCCATGCTGGTGCAGCAAAGGCTTATTAGCCTTGTTGCAAAAAAATATTGGTCAAAAGATTGGAGAAAAATTCTGACAACTTTTCTGGCAAGACAAGTTGTTGACAAAGCTGTTACCCTGCTCATCCAACTCAAACTATGCTATGCTTTCTTTAAAACATAAAATATGCTAATCACTCAATACAGTGCTGCTCAAATACCGTGTCTGCAATGATTCTTCATGTGCTGAGAAATCTTTTAATAAACTTTACACAGAATGCTTAGGCATTACTGGCTTACTAGGCAATCTTTCTGGATTTGAGCACAAAACCTTTATAAAAATGTCTACCAGAAGTAAATGTGACAACATTCAGGAAACATTAAAAGGAAAAAAAAAAAAAAAAAAAAAAGGTGGTGAATTCCCATTTATTTTTTTCAGTCATGATAATTTAAGTCATGATACACCAGTACAGTCATCAGCTCACAGTGATGACTAGATGGACCTGGCAACAAGAGATAATTACGTGGAAACAACAGTCAAAAGTTGTATTAGTATTTACAAGTCTCTTAATTGTTATAGTGGAACAGAGAAGACAAAACTGATGGCCCAAAGCAATAACACAGCATCTCTCAGTGAGCTGAATACACTTGCCAGCTGACATCCCCAAGAAGAAAATACAATACTATGCAGTTTCTCCCTCTTTACAGGTAACTGGCAATTCAAAAACATTCAAAATTGTCAAAATAGGAAAGAATAATACTTCAGTAATTTCACATTTGCACTGTAATGAAAAAAGATAGAGCCATTTTAAGTTAACTATGATAACTTCAGCTTGGCATGAATCATAGCCTTGAAAGTCAAAAGAGTAATTAAAAGGAAAAAAAAAACCCCAAACTTACTTATTCCACGCTTGTCTAAGGTTTTTAGGGCTGTACTGTGTAAACCGTTCTGTAAGAAAAAGAAGAGGCACATTCAATTATTTATGCTAAACCCAGGATTTTTTTCCAAATATATTTATCTACTGTCAGTTTTCATCATTTCTATAATCACTGCAGCTCAAGTCCCAAGACAGGGAAAGAAAACTAGCACAGGAGCAACTGTCATACAAACAGGAAGGAAAAAAAAACAACCATAAGCCAAACCCCAGAAAAGACCCCAACTTGCTAAAACAAACAAACCAACCAACCAAAGCAAACCATCATGACCTGAAGTTCATTTACTGCAGTATCACCAGAAATTGAATTTTTAACAATTATTTCTAAAGTACCTTTTGACTGCTAGCGAAAAGAAAGAAGCCTGAAATATAGGGTTTTTTTCTTCACTAGCAATATGATTCTCTGTGAGCTCACTGTCATGTTTTTATGCTTCTCAGGAGGCATAAGAGTAAGTGTGGGTCCGTGTTACACAGGGACACACAAAACATGATGGCCATGAAAGAGTCCATTTTCTAAAGAATACATATAAATAATGAGCAGAAGTAACAAGTACAATGACAGCTTATTTACCAAAACATTAAGTTCCTAAGTTCAGATAGAAGTACTCTCCCTCTCATATCCAACATGCTTCCTCTGCAGTAGCATTCTAGTTGGCAGAGGAAGATGCTATGAAAGCTGCTGCAGAAATAGAGCCACTACTCTGAGCCCTTTGAACAGGAGCTAAGTGCCTCTCAGGAAGAAACAAATGCAATCCAGTTGGAATTTTAATGAAGCCTCATGGCACTGAAATCCTACCATGTAGACTTTCCTTGGTCAACTACTCTAGTGTGATGGCTCAGTTGCTGTGAAGAAGTCTTAAGTTTACAAAATACTCCATAAAATCTCAAAAATTAACTTTGCTTTCTCTCGACCCATGAGCATGACATGTAATAAGCACACTGTACAGTTATAACAGTATTTTATATATATGCATGCACACACATACATATATCTTACTGTGCAAAACAACTGCAAATCTAACTTGGGAAGGGTTGTGTTCAAATTCCTGAATTTGTGTACTTTGCATTTACAAAGTTTGTGGCTTTGACCACATTGATGCAGTAAAAGCAATGAAATCACTCCCTCTTAGAGATATATGACAAGTGTACTGGAAACTGGAAGCTACTTTACTCTAGTTCTGGCACCAAAATAAATGATAAATATCACTTATGTAATATTGTATCTACATTTACTCAGATAACTTAGCAAAACTCTCTAAATGCTAACTACAGAGTCATACTGTTCGAGGCTTTCAGATGTAGATGCACATATGGAACAAAAGTTTGAAAGGTTTTTTAGTGGGTTTTTTGTTTGTTTGTTTTGTATTAGCAACAGAAAGTTTCGGCACCTGGTAAATATTTGACTACTGTAGATGGCCATTAAGGTAGCACCTACTTGAATTCTTTGTCAGAACAAAGATGTTTAGCTAAGAAAAGAGGCAATTCTCAGATGTGCTATCATTACAGAGGTCTCAACAAACTAAAATTAGTAGGTTGAATTTTTATGAACTATGGTATACAGCGTTATAAACCTTAATTTGTTGTTAGGATTAGGATATTGTAAGAAAGAAATTATAGGCCATTATAGGCCATTTCATTAACAGAAAAAATACTGCTCCATAAATATAGCTCCCCAAATAAAGTATTTTTATTGCCAGTTTTGGGCACATTTCTTAACATAATTGAACTGATTTCTGATATGTCTCACTGTTGAGAATGCTACCATATTACTTAGTGAGAACTTGAGAAGCATTTAGACTCAATGCCACACTACTGACATTATCCTGAATTTTGTAAATTAGAAGCTCTGCAATACTTTCCAATTACTGATAAAGTCAGTTATCCCAGGCACTTAGCAACCTGGATACTATGAAAAGGAAAAGCAATTTAAACTACTGTGGTAGTTTTTCTTCTCTATTTTCTGTCATGTCTTGATATCACGAGTGCACAACATAAAGGGAAAAAAAGTTGCTGGGTACGTTCTGACTGAGAGCAGCAAGCAAAGAGATTTCCTTACAATTTTCTATGTGCACATTTTGTGACAAAATATGTCGCAAATTTTGCGATCAGGATGCTCACACCTGAGGCATCCTGATTAAAACTAGAGGAAGTGCCAATTTCTTTCTGAATACAGTGCATCCACTACAGATGTGCCGATGCCACATGGCAGGTCTTCAAAACAAGTGGGCAGAGTAGTCACAATCATTATTAGGTGCAGCTACGGTTCAGCACCGGTAACATGGCACTGGAGTCAGTGCCTGGGATTATGTTTCAATATTCAACACCACAAATAAAAACTCAGTACTGAAGTACATGTTCTGTAGTAAGTAGTTCAACCATCATATTGGCATTTAGAGCAAGACCCAAACTTACAAGGGAGATAACATTACAGTTCAAATTGTTCCTGTTGTTCAGTAATTCAGCTTCTGCTCTCCAGAGGAAAAGCCTGAGCTCCAGTGAGATTAACAGACAAGTTGCATTGGCCTCAGCAGGACCTGAGCTCACCCTTGAATTTCAGTTTTCAAATGAGAATTTAAAGCATATATGCAAGCAGATACTTACCCATAGAAACTGGAAGAAAATAAAGACTTTTTATCTATGTAAATAGTCCAACTGTAACACTGTGCATTCATTTATGACAAAGGACTGAAAAATAAGATGCAGCTAGAGAGTGCTGTGTCTGTCTCAAGTCTGAGATGCGCATGGGAATTCAGCTAATAAAGTGCAGATTTGCACATTGATCTATTTTGGTGCAGTGAAGTGCTGGGTGGAAAGAGAGCTGAACTGACTTGAATTGCTGAAAAGCTAACCTAGACCTGGGGAAAGACAGATTTTCATTTTATCTAGCATTCTGCAATGTTTTAGTCAGATACTGAGCTGGTTCAAACTGGCACAGTAATACGGACTTCAACAGAGCTACATGCACCTAAACCAGTGGAGAAGTATCATATACAACGTATTTTCTTGAGTGGATTGTCAGGGGTTTAATATAATCAATTTAACGTATTTTCACTGTGGGAGGAAAACACAGAGTTCACCACTTGGACAAATTACCTTAAAGCCTTAATGTCCAAAGATCTGTTTCAGTTCTGCAAGAAACTGAAAACTGTTGCTATGTCAGATTAATTTTTACTCAAAAAGTGATACACTGGAACCAGTTATGTAAATGCTGTTATAAAGGACATGCATAAGCAAAATGAGCAGTCTTCTCGAAGAGATGGTCCTTCTTTGTCAGTCCACTGCTCTCTATAAACCTCTTTTTAAGTACCTTATACACCAGATTTAGCAAGCAGGGAGAGGGGAAACTAAGAGGAAAACATGGATGAGGTGAAACCCTGTCTATAGAGAAACAAATGTTTGTCCCGAGTACCTTAATTTCAAACTATATTTATATGCTGTGTGACAGCAGACTATGCTTCTCCTAATTATTAGTATCAACTCTTTCCTCTTTACTACAATCAGATTAGAGGCTCTTTGCTTTAAATTCTTTACAAGGAAAGAAATCACACCTCAATAAAATACAGCTCATGTTTTTCTACACAGTTTATGGTCATGCCTCCAACCAGAGCCTTGTGAACTCTCACAGACAGTCGAACAAGATGGACTACGCCCATCTAGTGGGAGTAACTTGGTAATTAAGCCCAGACTTATGTACATGCCAGCTCTTAGTACTTTCCTGAATTAATCCTCCTTTAGAGAATAAAAAACAGAATAATAAAACCAGCTGATTTTTATTTCAGTTGCTCAAACAGAGAAGCTACAATAATCTTATCCTTGAGCTTCTCCCTCATGATCTACTTTTTAAAGTCCTGAACCGTAAAACCGCAGTATTACGTACCTACGAACACCAATCTTGCAGTCGCAACATGGGCAACAAAAAGAGGTAACTTAACCTCTCAACTTTTACCTGAGGATCTCCTGCTTGTGTCCAATTAATGACAGAACTGGAATACAGTCTCACAATTACATCCCCAAGGTTGCTTCTCAGTTGCTTTTCAGAGTGAGTGACTCTCATACACCTGTATAAAAGCCTCTGTCCTTTACTGCCAGGTGGATTTAATACAATCAAATTTAAAACTATACATATCTGATTGTGACCAACTGCATGAAATTGCATTTTTTAATACTTTCAAGCATATAGCTTTGGTTTTTGTTTTTCAGGTGCTCCCATTGATTTGATCATAAAAAATAGCCCTATCTGTCAGTAGATGTTGACTGTATGTGACATCCGAGGAATACTGCAGAATTACCATCAATGTTCCCTCAAAAAAGAAACCTTTGCCTGACATACATTATGAAAGGCAGCAGCATAGGTGATCCAAATCTCAGTGCAACCTTGTAGAAGAAACCCTCTGCAGCGAAAATTTACTACCCCTCCCTCAGAACTGAAAGGCAAACAGGCACATGTGAGAATTTCATGCAGGCGCTCACATCATCACCCACCCACGCAACCATCCTCCAGTGGATGCAAGCCACTGTCAAGAACATGAGGCAGCCCATCTTGCTGAGGCAGCTGCTCACTCTCATCAATGTTGAAATTAAAGAAGCCTGAAAAACTGTACATATACAGATCAAAATTTGATCTCAGATGTAATTTTTTTCTAGTTCAAATTGTAAGTGTATGTACTAGAGTTCAAATCTTTTCAGGTATTATTATTAAATGTCCTTACTTTTAATAAAAACCCTGGAAGATCAGCCCAGTAAGCTCATCTGAAATTTAAAGTTAAAAGAGTGACTTTAATTTCCATATTGAAACACTTAAATATTTACAAATCATTTGGGAAAACAAAATTTGATCCTTGGCATTTTTATCTCAAACATACAGTCATCATCCTCACTAGCAACCATGTCTCACTGCTAAAGGGCTGGCTTTTCACATGAGTGCTGTATTTCACAAGTCAAAGGTGATTTTTGCTTACGTGAAACAAAAGAAGGAAGAGATTTTTGGGCTTGTTTAAATCCCACAGCACCTAAAAGTGTTTACCATTTGCTTCTTAGAAGGCCAAGTTAGCCAAATATTGATTAAAGAAGTAGCATGATCATAATCAAATGCTGTGTAGAGATCCCTACATAGGGCTGCATAAATAAGAGCAAACATACAGTATATTCCTTACTGGAAAGACGTGCCAATTGCAAGATCTCCCTGTCACGTACCATTTACTCTTAAGATTTTAAAAGGGTATAGAAAACGAGTACGTTATATATTATATTATATCCACACCTTCAGAAGCACAGCCTCAGAGCCAGGATTCACTGTTCCACCGGGCATTATACACAACGCACTCAGAGATGGTGTGTGGTGCAGTTATACAAACATTCTTCCAGCAGTAAATGGATTTGAGTTGCTCCTTGTGTCAGATCTTGCAGCACAGCTTCCTTAATGCCTCATGTGGCAAGGAATTTTTAGGACTGCCTCACAAACAGTAGCATCAAGGAAGCTACTGGAAAAACAACTGCAAAATGGAAGCAGAAGTGAGCAACCAGGGTGAAGAGAAGGAGGAAACTTCTTGAGCTGGTTGATTTGACAAACCTGGTATGTCAAAAAAATTATGTTCTTAAAACAACTGCTCCCAAACTGTACTCAGCTTTAAAATTTAGTGGAGAAAAAAAAAAAACCACAAAACAAAACCTGAGCCAGAAAGCTCATCCTTTACACCCAGCAGTATTAAGTGGTCTTAGAAATGACAGTATTTCTATTTCTTACAGAAATAGTATTTCTATTTCTTTCTATTTCTTTTTTCCTTTAGACAACCACTCTACAGCAACACTGTTATATATGCATTCTCACTTCCGTGCCCACATATATACCTACATGCTGCTCTCCAGTGCAAACATCATTATCTGCCTGATAAACACACTCCATCTGACAGCCCTGCATCAAGGGCAGGTTCAAACGGAAGCAAATTTCAGCAGAACTCACTAGTGAGCTTATTAGCTGATCACTGAAGGAACTACTGGTCTGCTGTGAGAATTGAAAAAATAAGCACTTGCATTTTAAGTAACCTAAAACAAGATGAGGGTTTTTTCTCTTTTATCAGTCAGAAAAACACATGAACTATTATACCTTTGCCATGTTTGCCTTGAAAGGACCTAGAATAGGCAAGAAGGAATACATAAGGAATTAGAAGCAGACTACATTTTGATATTTTAGCTCCTTTTAAGCACTATTGATAAGCAGCTTCTAGTCTAAACCAGAAAACTTAAAATGCAGTTTGACCGCAAGGCATTTTTTATGTTGCTAATGAAAACATTCCAGCTAATATGCATTCCTTGATTAATGCTCTTCTCTATTTAAAACCAAATGTGATTAGCTTAAATGCAAATATTTAAACATCACCAAAATTAATATTTTGAAAAGTCTAATGCATTATTTCTTTAAATGGGTCTTCTTTACCTTTTAAAAGTCTTAAGTGACTAACACTGTACTGTGATATGTAAGACTCATATGCTATTTTTTAAAAGATGCAATCCTAAAAATATTAGCTAAAGATACAAAGACAAGCATACATCCTGACAAGCAAATTTGCAAGCGCTATTTACAGCCCTAGTGTGCAATTAGTTTTTACTGAAGTTCAATCACAGTTGGAGTTTTATCATAATCATGAGTTAAGATTTGCTTTTTTGTATGCCAAATATCTTGAGAAAAGTGACTTCAGCTCCCCACCCTCCATTCCCATCCCCTCTCCTCTCCTCCTCCTCCCTTCCAAAAGCACCTGCTTTAGAGAGCACAGGTTGTGTAAAGAGAAAGGATAGATGCTGTTTTCTAAACCTTACTGAGCTGGATACTACCAGAGCACCCTTCCACCTCTGTCCTCCAATACAGACAGTGGGAATTTCCTTCTTTTTATGGGGAACAGACTCTAGCCCACACTAAGTCCCCAACTATGTCCAGGAATTAATTATTTGGAAGCACCAGTTGTCATGAGCTAAAGGCATGCCAGAGGCTGCTCTAACAGTTTAACAGCAGAGACTCCCACATCGCCTGGGAACATTCGCTGGCATCAGTGTAGATGTAAACAAACAAGATATTGATTCAGTGTGTAACAAATTGTTGACAGGCTTTGGTGAAACTCTATAGGAAAAACTGTTACAAAAGTTTGAAAAGCCATATGTCCTCATATACAGTATTTCCATGAGTTTGTGCCAAAGAAGTTAGTCTCTCAGTCCAGCCCTACTCTAAATGAAGACTTAATCCTTTGAAAAAAATTGGCTATCAATCAGCTGTTAAGATGCAGGTAGGTAGATCCTATTTCTAAATCAAACCTATATTTATTGATCACCTGGGAAGCAAAGCAGAATTCCTGAGTCACAACACCAGCTCTGCAGTGGTTTTGTCAGTTGCAGACTTGGGATTTTTCTAATAAATCCATGAAGTATCTGTCGATCTCTGGCAGACTGTGTTATGCAGTATATGCTGTTTTCTCGCTCTAGTTTCTTTTTGCTTTCCACTTTCTCCCTAAGGAGAGTCTCTTTCTCTTAACTCTTTTCATTCTGACTTTAGGGATTCTCTTTTAAAAATCAGTGCTCAATAGATGTTTCCACTGGCACCTTTTCAGGTGTATTACTATATATTATAACTTATCATCTGTTGAACGTTGTGAGGTTCACGCTCCTACACCATCAGCCCAAGATAAAATATTTAACTTTCTTTTACCTAGGAACAGTACTGTAAGGAAACTGATGCTCAATGAACATTACAAAGCATTCTCACATTTTCTCCACCTTCCTAACAAGTTGTTACTTCTCCTTGACCATTACCATCTCTTCATGGCCATCATCACTTCATTTATCTTCTGTTGTGACCATATCTTACCTTCTTCCACTTCGCTCACTGACAGTACCATCTGATAAATCTCTATTTAACTTCCCAGGATGGCAGTCCCAAGCACTAACTGATAATGTAGGAGAAGTGAAAACTGAAGTGTAGATGTTGATCCAAACACTTATCTTGCTCCGTTATATGGGCAGGACTCTGAACCCAGGAGAAATGGCTGGAGAAGAAAAGAAGATAAGACTCCAGACTAAGAAAAAATCTGGAAGACTCAGAAACAAGACTGGTAAGGAAGCAATTTGTTTTGGAACACTGGTTCATCTCCACTCATTCAGATGACACATAGCTGATGTCTACTTTCATTTTGTTCTTGGAGAGATTGATCCAGTTATATGAATGGTGGTTGGATCTGTTTTAGTGCAGCAAATCGACACATCTCTTAAAGTATTGTAACAAAAGAATAAATAGTGAAAATGTTCTCCAGGTCATGTGTCAGAGGGTCATGTTCATAATTTAAAATGTCTCTGTCCAATAACCTGCAAAATGGGGATTCTAAGCTGCATGAAACCTCAAGATTTTATCAAAACAGCAACTAATACTTTTTCGTAATTTCCTCGAACTGCCTTCTTACTTGAGTGCAGCTAATTCACTTTCACAGAGATGCAGAATGGCTGGGTTTCTTTGGTGATATCTGAGTACAGGAAGACCCACTCAAGATTATAGCAGTCATAACAGCTTCAAAGAGAATCACAGAGGTAACCTGAAGTTACTGAAATACATCTGAAGTATGTAACCATTTTCAAATGCATTATTTCTTGTTTAATATCTTTATCAATGATCAACGACCTGGATGAGGGGATTGATTACTCCCTCAGTAAATTTGCAGATGACACAAAATTAAGAGGGACTGTCAATCTGCTTGAGGGTGGGAAGGCTCTGCAAATGGATCTGGACAGGCTGGAACGATGGGCTGAGGCCAGTTGAATGAGGTTTAAAAAAGCCAACTGTCAGGTCTTGCACTTTGGTCAGAACAACCCCCAGCAACACTACAGGCTTGAGGAAGAGTGACTGGAAAGCTGCCTGGTGGAAAAGGACCTGGGGGTGCTGGTGGATGCAGTGTGCCTAGGTGGCCAAGAATGCCAACGGCATGCTGGCCTGTATCAGAAACAGTGCGACCAGCAGGAGCAGGGAGGTGATTGTGCCCCTGTACTCGGCATTCGTGAGACTGCACCTTGAGTACTGTGTCCAGTTCTGGGCACCACAGCATGAGGAGGACACTGAGGTGCTGGAGCAGGTACATAGAAGGGCAACAAAGCTGGTGAGGTGGCTGGAAAACATGTCTTATGAGGAACACCTGAGGGAATTGGGATTGTGTAGCTTGGAGAAGGGGAGGCTGAGATGAGACCTCATTGCTCTCTACAACTACCTAAAAGGAGGTTGTAGTGAGGCTGGTGTTGGTCTCTTCTCCCAAGTAATTAATGACAGGACAAGAGGTAATGGCCTCAAGTTTCACCAGGGGAGGTTTAGATTGGATATTAGGAAGAAGTTCTTTA
>JAVSBS010017646.1:65752-121896 GCA_033124195.1 Coracias cyanogaster | reverse complement strand
TCCCCGATGATTCATGGGAGTCGTAGTTTAAGCTGACTTAAAAAGACATTTTAAAAATGGTGGGTCCGTTTGCCACAGCTGGGTAACAAAAATCATAGAATCGTAGAATTATTCTGTTTGTAAGAGACCTCTAAGATCATCAAGTCCAGCCATTAACCCAGCACTGCCAGTTCACCACTAAACTATGTCCCTCAATGCCATGTCTAGACATCTTTTAAGTACCTCCAGGGAAGGTGACTCCACCACTCTTCTGGGAAGCCTGTTCCAGTGCTTGACAGCCCTTTTGGGGATTAAATTTTTCTTCATAGCTGAACCAAACCTCCCCTGGCACAACTTGAGGCCATTTCCTTTTGTCCTATTGCTTGTTACTTGGGAAAAAAGACCAACCCCCACCTTGCTACAACTTCATTTCAGGTAGTTGTAGAGAGCGAGAAGGTGTTCCCTGAGCCTCCTTTCCTCCAGGCTAAACAACCCCAGTTTCCTCAGCTGCTCCTCACAGGACTTGTTCTCTAGTCCCTTCACCAGCTTTGTTGCCCTTCTCTGGACATGCTCCAGCACCTCAATGTCCTTCGTGGAGTAAGGGGCCCAAAACTGAACCCCATATTTGAGGTGTGGCTTCACCAGTGCTAAGTACAGGGGGATGATCCCTGCCCTAGTCCTGCTGAACACATTATTTCTGATACAGACCAGGATGCTGTTGGCCTTCTTGGCCACCTGGGCACACTGCTGGCTCATGTTCAGTCTGCTCTTGACCAACACCCTCAGGCCCTTTTCTGCTTTCCAGCCACTCCTCCCCAAGCCTGTGGCATTGCCTGAGGTTGTTGTGACCCCATGTGCAGAACCTGGCAAAAAGTGGAATCAGACTTCACAGTGGCTCAGCTACTTTTAAACCTTTAGGATTTGGGATATTTTTGACCTTGTTGTACTTACACTGCCTCCAGATGACTCACTTGTGGTTGATACTGTTTGCTGGTGACACACAAAAGGGTTCCATGGAGCTGTTCCTTTTGGGAAGCTGTATCTTCATGTAGGTGCCCACGTAGAGAGGACAACTGCAACTGGAGCAGGATGAAGCACCCAATTCTTCTTACCCAAGTGGCAACAAAATGTCTGTGTTTTGACTCACTATTAGGGACACAAGCATGAGGCTGATTCTCCTTGTTTTCTTCCAAATTTGGGCTCAACATTTTTCTGTGATTTCCTGGGTAGAGGAAAAGGAAAGTACTTGGCAATATAAGCCAGCTGCATTGACTAGACAGAGAAGTGTCGTATTTGGAAAGAAATTATAGTTTACTCATTTGATGTTTCTGACATAGGACTTCTCTGCGGTTTGGCTTCATGAGATTTTGTCTTCTGTGTTTATGTTGTGCTCAGCAAATTAAAGACATACTGTCATCAGCCCCAGGCATGAATGGATTACCTATACAATAGCAGCCTGCACATTCTGCTGGGCAGCTCATTCCCTGTGCCAGTGCCTGCAGAGGTGATGGAGGTGACGTCTGTCTCTGTTTGGCTGTTTGTGACACAGCAGGAAGAGGTCTGAGTCACCTCCATTGTCCCCACTGCTTAAAGCATCTTTGCCTGCTGGGTCGTCTGGACAATTTAGGGGTCAGCTGGGTTACCTCTCTTTGGCCGCTTCCGTCACTAGAAATATATATAGGTATATGTTATATATTGCATATATTTACATTAATTAAATATAAAAATAAAATAAATATATGTATATTTTAAAGTTTAGCAGAAATATGCTGGGAAATAAGAATAATCAGTCTGCAGGGTTTGTCTCTGCACGTGGGAAAGTGATCAAGAAGTGAGATGTCCAAGCTACAGCAAAACCACCTAGTTATTATGGTGGGTGAGCTCAGTACAACCTTTCATCAGCTTTTGAAAAGGCCTGTAGTATTTTCATTACCTTGATAAATATCAAGGGTCACTTTGAGTCTTATGACAGAGATTGCTTCAACAAAGCTTTTAACTTCAGGCTGACATTCTACCTTACCTCCGTGGTAAAGCACGTTTTTAGAGATTAATTCAAACACACTATTCACTTTGCAAGGTTAATTTCAAATTCACTTGGTCTTATCTCTTGCAGGCCTGTGGGTTTCTAATGATGGTAATGTTTGTATTTTTTAAAGCCAGAGGTCCTAAAGATTCACCTTGCCCTCACCTTCACTATTTCTTGATGCTATCTAGGGATGAGTTAATACACAGCATCACAGGGGGTTTGAAAAAGATCTTTCCAGCCCTCGGTGGGTAATGAAGTGCAGATAAAACAGAGGTACAGCTCTGCCATCTTTTTGGTCTGGAATGGTGACATGTTGGCTGTTCTGGTCCCATCCTGAGATGCCTTATCCTCCTCATGGACCTGAAGGCCTGGTAAACCCCTGTGGAGCTTGTGTCAGGATCAGGCTCCTTGTGAGTCAACCTGTATCTCTCCTTGGGCAGGTCTAGGCTGGAATCCAGGTACCAAGCATCCATGAACCAAGCATCCATGACAGGCAGACAGATGCTTCAGTATGAGCATCTGTGGTCCTATGAAAGCCTGGATTAAGCAGACTTGCCCTCCAACTTCACTTACGAGATATTGCACATTTTTGGCCATAAATAGCTGACAGATAAACCCCTCCTGTCCTCTTGTAAGTCCTTCTCATCCAAACATCTCAAAGACTGAGTAAATACTCATTTCAGAGAAAGCAATTGAAAAAAAGAAGTACAAAGTGGTTTCCCTGTGAGAGCAGAAGCCACAGTTCAGTTTGTAGGAGGAAGACCCATAAAAGCATCATTCAGCTCTCTAGTCCACTGAAATCCCACCTGGAGCCTTTCACTAGAGCCTAAATAAAGTGTAAGTTTCAGGTTTATGTTCTGCAGAAGAATAAATTTTACCTGGAATGTGGCAGTGGCAGTGATGTGAGTAGAAGACACGTCCCTGGAGTGCTGGTTTTACCCACCAGACACAGCTGTCTTGCAGGGACTTGTCATCTTCATGACCGGTGGGGCTGGCACAAGAACTGCATCTTTATTCCAAAAGTGGGGCTTGAAATGGAGTGCCTCACAGACACTTAATTAAAAACATTTTCTTTCAGGTGAGTTTGTAGGGAAAGGTGGCATTGGGAAAGACGTTGGGAAAACTGCATCTTTGGGTAGGGTAATAAGTTAAGCAACAGTTTAATGAGGGGGAAAAATCAGACACCAAGAAAAGTGGTAAAGAGGAAAACAAAACCGTGAGGGAACAAAAGAATAAAGCATCAAAATTACATTTACAAGTATTCTACTTAGCTTAGCACCACTTGAGCACTAGTATGTTAATGTGTTAGGCTATTTATAGTGCAATAAATCGCTTCACCCCTTAAAATGCAAATATACATTTGCGTATTTTGAAGGCTGTGCTGTGTTACCCAACTTAAAAGTGCTGACAGAGCAATCGGTATTTTATGGAGCAAGTAGAACTGAGACTTTTTGTCAAAACAACATCATCCTGAGGGAGCTGGAGAAGTAAACATGTGCAGCCAAAGGTATATTCACTATTCAAGTACCTCCGTATTGCCTGTGAGTGACACAGTTTATACTCCTATGGATGCCGTAATACTCTTTAATCTACAGGGCTTAGAGCATCTGCTTGAGACAATTCACTCCGAAACCATGTGTGGAGCAACCAAGGTGGACTCTGAGGCATCTCCTGAAGGTGGGGACAGGGCTGCTGCTTTATGTATACATCTGCTCCCTCCTGCAGAAAACCACGCAAAGGCCAGCCCTCCCCTTGATCTGCGCATTCGTTCTCCCACAGGAGCAGTTCTCCCTCTTGGAAAGGGATGGAAGCCCCAAAACTGGATGGGGGCTTCTCTACTGGGTTTGGCCCCAAACCTCCCTTTTTTTCCCCCCTGAATATCAATGGAGAAAGATGCGTTTAATGAATGAAAAAGTGTGGGATTTTCAGGAGAGGAAGGCTGGAAACTCAGCAAGACAGGCAAAGAGTTTACGCAATCTTTATTTTTGAGCATGCAGGCATCTGCCTGCGGCACCTGAATGGCTGCAGAAATTGTTTTCAGAAATTAAACATAACCGAGCCCGATGTGCTGGGTAAAAATTCTGTGACTCATACAGAGCTGAACTACAGAACACCCGAACAGCAACTGTCACAGTGTTAGGACAAAATAACTCTCAAATAGATGATGCATGTGACAGTTAGATGTGCTCATCTAATTGCAATAACCGACAGAGAGAAGAAGAGGTCGTTATGAAGGTTTTGCATTAGCGCACACGTTTGATGGTATTTATTGCTTCCAGGACTGGTGATGATGGAGGTAAAAGCCCCCCAGATGATGATAGATCTGCTAACAGCACTGTGCATTTTAAGTTTTCCCTGTCATAGCTGCAAAACCATCTAACGCCACATGCTCTGCTTTAATTTACGTAGCTCCTTACTCAGAGGAGCAGGGTTTCATAGCATTAGGAGTCAGGTGCAACATGCCCGGCTATAACCTCCTTACAGCTGAAGCCCCACCAATATAGATGGGACTTTAGAGTGACTTGTAGGTCAGCCTGTCAGGGTAGATCAGGCTGCTTGGTCACAGCATCACCTCGGAGTCACCTTGAAAAGACCTATTTCAGCCATGTGCTCGCATAGTATCAGTGCAATTTCAAACCCAAGTACATGAGATCAGAGTCAGTCTTCTCACACGATAAATTACATCTCTGCCTTCTACTAAAATGCTTTTATTACAATCTCTGACATTTAGTTGGGTGCTTTCTGTTTGGAAAAACTGGGGTTTGAAAGTTTACAAAGGCCCTCCTGAGAGCAGAAAATCAATACTGTTGTTAATACAGAGTTACAGCTGTTTGCTGTCATTGCGTGTGTCAACACTATTGGCAGTGTCAGCTCAATTAATTTTGCTGCCAACCATAGCAACAATATGGTAATAAAATACATCATATCTACAAAAGTTTCTGTTTATCAAACAGGTGGGACTTTCAAAGCATTTTAATGTCGGCTCGATATGGCTCCCACCAATTTCCGTGGGAGAGCCTGGCATTGCTTTATTTGAAGCTTTTGAAGAGTGAGGAGATGCTATCATTGATTTAAGGGAAGGAGAAGAGCCTTTGAGAAGACCCTTGAAAAAGCAGCCTTTTAATCACAAAAGCCTTCATCAAGATCAAGCTGATCGATAGAAAATATGAGCCCCTTTTCCTTCCAGAGGATCCTACCATAGAATCATAGGGTGGTTTTGGTTGGAAGGACCTTTGATGGTCATCTAGTCCAACTGTGTGAAAGCCTTGTGACATTTTGATTTTGTTTTTCTAGAGAAGCAAGATTCATCTGGTGAGGTGGATGGGAGAGGGTGTTCTCTCCACCACACTGTGAGATAGTGGTCCCTGACACTTTGGTGGTGATGTGAGGGACAAGTGGTGGCTAGAGAAGTTGCGTAAAGTAAGGACCCTTTGAGCAGGGATGCAGCACTGCGTGGAGATTGCTCTGCCTTCTGCTCTTTCCCAGAGCCAAGGATGCACATCTGCAGAGCCCTTGCTAACCTACAGCTAGCTAACCTGAAGATGATCACCCTCAATATGCCCAGCATCACTTTAAAAATGAATACGGGATTAGCCCAAACAACCTTTCTTCACTGCAGAAAGCTATTTATTAAGTGTCATTCATAGAATCATAGAATCATAGCATCATGGAATGGTTTGGGTTGGAAGGGACCTCAGAGATCACCTAGTTCCAACCCCCCTGCCACAGCAGGGACACCTCCCACTAGACCAGGTTGCTTAAAGCCCCACCCAGCCTGGCCTTGAACACCTCCAGGGACGGAGCATCCACAACCTCCTTGGGCAACCTGTGCCAGTTTCCCATCATCCTCAGGGTAAAGAATTTCCTTTTAATTTCCAATCTAAATCTACCCTCTTCCAGTTCCCATTGATCCTAACTTAATTCACACATCAGCACAGCCAGAGCATGTTGATTTTTGCTTTCTAATAGCTTGCACTTAGTGCTCTATAAATTGAGCTACATTACTTTCCAGAGTACAGACAGAGGCGTGTCCTCTTTGGGCATAACCACGTCACGATGGGTCCCTGAGAGTCATCTAATGAGGCTCGGTTTTGCACACAAAGTCAAGAGAATCAACATTACTCAACACACTCTTGCTACTTGATAGCAGATAAATAGGCCTGCTGGGAAAAGGCGTCTGTGGATGAACGGCTAAGGAACTGTAATAGCAACAGGAAAAGGCTTTGGATGCTGATCCTGCTGTCTGTCATCGGTTATCCTGGAAAAATTTACTGCTGCTCCTCTCCTTGCCCAAAACAAACATGCTAATTGATTTTAATGCAGTGATCACCGCTTTTTATTCTGTATGCGCTGGGGAGGGGGTAAATCAGCTGGTCTATATATTTTAAAACTGAAAGTGAGTATTTTCCTCTTAGTCTAGAAAGCAAAGGAGGAGCTGTCAAATCATGTGGCTATCTCAAAAGCAGAGAAATTCTTCTCTTATGGCTGAACTTAATGTGATTCACATTCAAGCAAGGCAGCGTAGCTCTCTAACCTCTCTTCTCCAGGTCTGTAGATTAAAATGGTGCAGGAGTGTTTTGGGTCTTTTATAGCTAACCTTTGCAAGCTAATATTAAATTGCATGTATTCAAGGAGTTCTTCTAGTGCCAAGCCATGAGCAAGGAAAATTCAGTTAAAGTCACAACGAGAGAAAGGATGAACAAAGAGATCACAACTGGAAGACTCCCAGAATTTTAAAGGGAATCCAAAAGATGAAGTTTGCTAGAAAAGCAAAATACAGGCACTCTAAACATCTCCAGGGAGAAGAGGCAAAAGTACAGCATTCAGGAACAAGGGTATTAAGAAAGGAGGGAATGGGATAAATGCTGAGTGTTACACATAGAACTGAGTATTATGAAAAGATAGTACAAGCTGATCCTGGCTTTTCTCTAGCCAGAAAGCATTTTTTCCAGGGTTTTGCAGGTGTGAGTTTACATAAGGAGGCTACAGCTACGTGATGAAGCTTGCATAACCATGTCACGTAGCCCAGCAACCGCTGTCCCAGGTCCATTTCACTGTGCTGGACTCTGGTTTGGATGCAAATGGAGCTGCAGAGTCTGCGGTATAGACAGTTAGACATGTACCACATAGTACGTGCTGGACATGAACTTTGCCTAAAGAGGACGCTAGGCAGCAGAAAATGATCTAGGATGGGCTTATCTGACTGTATACAAGTGTCCATATCCAAGCTACCTGTGCAGCTAATGGGGTGAAAGGACATTCAACCTCTCCTAAAATAGGTAATTAAAGCATGTCTGATGAGTGCTACCATCACTTTCCATTCTAGACACTTTCAGATACACTTTAAAAAATGTATCTGATGTATTTATAATGTATTTTTTAGGAGAGGGTGGATGGTACTCCCAAAGTACCCTAAGCTGTAGGTGACAAAGTTAAGTGAGATGAACCTCAGCAGCAGGCTCATCCATGGGCTACAGGAGAGACTTAGGGAGATCCCACTGCAAATGTTACGCATTTTTTATAGTGACTGCTTAGCCTTCGTCCTGACATGTCAGCTTTCTCAGCATCATTCTCCAGGCTCTCTTAGGATGGACTCAAAACGGTCCTTGAATGACTTGAAAGTACAAGTGATGCCTAAATAGTCAGAGCTGAACCAGAGGCGTGGGTATAGAACATTCTTTTACTATTGCCATGTATCTGAAATTTCCAAAGAGCTTGAAGAGTTTGGGAATCCAAAAGTAAGGACGTGTGCCTGAGCAAGAGCATATTAAGGCTATCTTGAACTGCACTTAGCAAGGCACCATCATGACATGACAGCTTGAAATGGTGTTAATTTTTATCTCAGATAAAGTATGGAGAGTGCACAGATGACCAGGTTATATGGGAAAATATATGGTCCATAACAAAAATGAGATGTCTGAGCAAAACACACTGCGGTAGAGCCCACAGATAGATGTGTTAACAAATAAAAAGAACGTGTTACCTTCTGTGGGAAAACCAGTTACCCTTGAAGTGTGACTGCATAATTCAAGCACATGGAGAGCCACCAATGTTGGAAAATGAGTGAAGAAACTCCATGAAATTGCTTTATATTGATTATCTTTTCCAAAAGCTGCAGTGAAATGTGAGTGTGGGCAAGGTCTTTCTGGAGTTTTCATCAGAAGCAGACAGTGCAAAAAAGGGTTAATAGTTTCATTTACCTTATGATGTATTCCCACACAAGCCAGCGTCAGCCCACAGGCCTGACTAATCCCAAGCGTAGTTACTAATTGCTGTCATCCAAACAGTAGCTGGCAGCCATTTAATTTTCCCTTTCACTTGGTGTCATTACCATTAGCGACATATGGCTGCTTCCCTGCCACGGCTAAAAGGCTACTGGAGAAACCTATGACTTGAGCTCTGCAAACACAAAAGTCTGTGATTAACTTTAAACAACTCATTGATGTCAGGAAGAACCGTTTACAGATCTGGATCGTAAATGCTTGAAAGCTGTTGGGTTATTTCCAGGCTCAGCTTCCAACACCAGCACAAAGGTACACTTTTTAAGAGCATCCTTAACTTAGCAGACTAATGGAGAGGCACAATAAAACACAGGCAGTTCTGGAGATGTAGCTTGAAACACATCTCACAGTTGTTGCAGTATGAATTATTACTTACCACTTAGCTCTCTTCCTTTCTTTTTCTTTTGTACTTTAACACAGTAGAGCAGGGCAATTGTTTTTAACTCAGATTGCATAATTCTTCCAAATCACTTTTGTATCCTCTCACTCAACTCAAAATATTAGGTCAAGATTTCAGATACACATCTCAAAACTCCCAGTTGCACTCCCTGCTATCTGCTTTTACTGGATTAAAACATTCTTTAACTCTGCTGCCTTATATATAGATGTTACTTTTTTTGGTGTTAAAGTTACATGATGCTTCTCAAATCCAGCACTGATTTCCTCTACCTCATTTCTTCATGTCTATCTAAGCTGATTAATTTTTAAACAGTATACTTTTTTTTTTTCTGCTGGCCTCATGCTTACCATGCACTGCAGAATTTTTGCCATGCTGCCTTCAGGTAAGATTTGCAAGATTTAGCGTCACAGGCATTTCAGATCCTGTTCAAATAGCACAGCAACCGAAGTGACAGCATTGCTTTTAAAGCTCAAGAAATTTCTGGACCTTCTGTCATTTGGAAACATAAAGACATAAAACATCTCAGTTCTTAGTGATTTTTCTTGCTAGGAAGACAACAAGTCCCACAGAGGACAGTAAATAATTCTAGGTAGCATACAGTGAGCACTGAAGGACAGTATCTAGCCTTTTATGTCTATATTGAGTTCTTCTAAGTTTTAAAATTAAATAATTTAGTGAAACAAAAGGGTAACAGAGCAGCTGACAAAGCACACTCTGTTGCTCTCTTTCTTCACCCATCCTATGCCTTATGAGAGGTCTGCTCACTTCAACGGACTGCTGTCATTGCTGTATTAGTGGCCCTGTTGTCTTCTTGAGCATCCCTGGGCATCAGTAGTACTTTTGGGGCAGTAACCCTCATACTGCAGAAGGCAATTCCGCAAGCAGCTCCCCCCCCAGGTCTGCTTCCTACCCTGAATTTTCGTTCAAGGCCAACAACTACAGCAAGAAGTGCGCTCTTCTGGACGTTGACCTTGTACCCATTTTCCTTGCATGAAAGCCATGCTGAATCCAACTAATGTAATTTTCTTCCTTCTGTTTTCAGCATGAGTCCCTTGCTGCATGTCTAGGGGTGCCTGCAGCTTTGTGTGCTTCATTTTAGCAAACATAAAGAGATCTGCTGCTCCACCTAAAATCAGTGTTCCTCAAACTCTGGATTTTATCCCGCAGTTAAGGTGAGCAATGAATCCTTGGGACCAGCTTTGTGATCTACCTGGTCGAGGAGCACAAAACATGAAGTGTCATCACAGTTTCTACCCTGTTCTCCACTTTTTCTGGAAAGATAAGTTGACTTTTTGTGTAACAGTTTACACAAGCTACTTCATTTGGCACCCTGGTGAGGGATGAGGACCGTCGGTGGAAGAACCGATAACCTATTTTCCTTCAGCAGGAGCTAAAAGCAGAGCAAGGCTCGGTATGAGAACAAAGGGGATTTCAACCTTGTCTCTCTTAGCAGAATGTCACAGAGCTCCCTCCAGATTGCTCCAGCAAGGTTCTCAAATGACATAAAGTGAGTAAATGAGACCATTTTTGGTGTTAGCCAACAGTCGCAGCAATGCCACCAGCCAGGGATGGCGAGAGGGGTTACATGACACAGGCAAAGACCTAACCCTACCTTCAGACGCCTCATCTTTTTTCAAGAGATGAAGAGAGGCTGAGTCAAACCTGGATCACGGTGAGGCGGAATTGCAGTAACACTGCAGAAACAAAATCACTCTAAAAATTCGAAGAAAAATGGGCTTATGTGTTGGAGGTTGAAAAGGTAAAGCAATAGGGACGGGAACGCGTTGTGTCTGTGCTGGGTTTTACCGGTGAGGGAAGAGGAGGCAGAAAGGAAGGCAGAGGCAGGAGGGAGCAGGACAGTGAGCAAGCCCGGCAGAGATGCTGGGGAGGCAGAGCGCGGTCAGCGCCTGAGGCACGAAAACGCCTCGCTAGGGACGAGCCGCTGGACTTCGCCAGCGGAGACAAGACCCGCACGGAAAGGCAGCCCCTGAGGGAGAAGTCGGCATCACTCTGGGGTTAAGAATAATTTGGGTCAGGCCACGAAGAAGCTGCTCTCCCACCCCACGGGGGAGGGTCGGCGGCACGCTTCGGTGAGGCGAGGAGCGGTGGAATCCCGGGGTCACGGGCATCCTTAGCAGGGAGGGACAGGGAGATGGACGCGGATTTCAGCGCCCGGGGCCGCTCCCACGCCAGAGCCCTTTAGGGCCGGGGGGGTCCAACCGGGGAGTGCCGTCGTGCTCCGGGGTTGCCCGGGGGGTTTCGCCCCCGGTGCCGCTCCCACCGCGGAGACTTTGGGGCTGGGGAAGGTGTCACCGGGAGGCTGCTGCCGCGCTCCCGTTTCCACGCCGGGGCTGGACGAGCCTCGGCAGCGTGCGCCTGCGCTGCCTGCCTGCCTGCCTTCCTCCCTCCTCCTCCTCCTCCTCCGCCCGGCCCCTCCTCCCGGCTTTGGCGGTGCCGGCTGCCGGGAGCGGGGCCGCTGCCGTCCCTGCCAGACCCCGGGGTTATGCCCAGCTGTAAGCGGGGCGCAGGGCCAGGGCCAGCCCGAGCCGCCGGCCGGGGCTGGGAGGTCTCCGGCAGGAGCTGGGGGCGGTGATCCCCCTCCCTCCGCAGCCCCCGGGTGCGGGCAAGGGGTGCGCGGGCGGAGGAGGAGGATGAGGATGAGGATGCGGCGGGCCGGAGCGGAGCGGGGGTACCCGGGCAGCGCCTGGCTGTGCTGCTGGCTGCTGGGCTGGCAGGCGGCCGCCCTGCAGCTGCCGCCCTGCGAAGAGGTGAGCTTTCCCTCCTCCTCTTGGGCTTTCCCCATCCACGGGCGGGGGGAGGCCCGGGCTCGGGAGAAGGGTGACACGGCGGGAGGGGGCTGGCGCTGGGTGTTGCTGCTCCGTGGGAGGACGGAGGGGTCGGAGCCACGGAGAAGGAGCCTCCGCCGCGGTGCTGCCGGGCTCCCCGCATCGAGCCGTCGGTCCCCCCTCGCCCCCGGTTGTTGCTGCTCCCTCCGGTGCGTGGAAAGAGCAGAGCTCCCAGCCCGAACGGTGGGGGCTCGGCTGGCCGCGCCGCTTCTCTAGACACCGCGTTAAAGCAGTGCAAAAGGAGGGGGGGCTGGGGACCGGGCGGTCCCGACCCCCCCGTGTCAGCCCAGGGCGTCCCGGGGGTAAGTCGAGAGGCAGAGACAATTTCTGCCTCTCCCTGGAGGTGTTTAAGGGTGGTTTAGGTGTGGAGCTGGGGGATATGGCTTAGGGGGGAACTTTGTAGAGTGGGGTTGATGGTTGGACTCGATCCCAAGGGTCTTTTCCAAGCTGAATGATTGATTCTATGAAAAACCTGGAACAGGAGGAACTGGGTGTCTCCGGCTCCGGGCGAGAGGGAGGCAGGCTGCGGGGCAGGGCTCAGCCTTGGGCGGCCCGGGGGGAGCCCCGGTGGATGGAGGGGACCAAAGCTGAGCCTCTGCTCCAGGGTCTCCATCCTCACTCCGGCATGCAGGGAGATCTTCTCTGCTACTTTAAAAGAGCAAGTGGGGCTTTCCAATGTTTTAGCTCTAGGTGTAGGGATGAGGAGGCTAGCTACCACCTGCCCAAACAGGTTGGGGTGGCTGGGGAGCAGAAACCCGTAAGTGGGTTGGCAGCAAGCAGTCCCCCTTCTCCCACCCTTCTGAGGATGCTCTGGGAACAGAGCTCCTCACCTCTCCTGCTGCAGTTGCGCTGTTTAGCAAGACACAATTTGTGTATCATCAGACTGGATTGGGGGTGGAGGAGCCAGGTCGGAGCATTCGGCTGGCAAAGGGTCCTGATCCATGTCTGGGGGCTGTTGCAGTCTGGGACCTCTCCGGCTGGGGGTGCAGAAGCGCATGTGTCCTCTCTGTGGTGGAGGAGGGCATCCTGGACTTGGGGAATATTCCCTCTTTGCCTATTGAATCTTCTTTTTGTCTTCCAAGTAGCAGAGCCTCGCTGGGAGAGCTCAGTGCTGGTCTAGAGTGGGAGATCTCGCAGTAGGGGGACATGTGGGATACCCAAATCAGTGGCTGTTTTGAGTATGTTTCTCTGAAACATTGGTCATCCTGGGAGAGGGGGCTTTCTGTAGCCACCTGCTTTGAATTACCTATCTCCCCCCTCAGCTAGTGAAGGGAAACAGGCCCTTCTAGAGCTGACCTCATCATAGTCTTTGCTTAAAAAAAATTAACCTCTGCAGATGGTTAGAGATGATAGCTGAACCTCAGCAGAGGTACCAAAGACGTAGAGCTGGTATTTTGAGCATTAAGGGGAGTTCTGGGTGTGCAAATTGTCTCAGATTCTCTCCTGAGCCCCAGTTCCATGTCCCTTTGGATCTGAACCTGAGTGCTTTTAGTGCTTTGCTTTCTTCTCAGAAGGATGGACAATGTTGTTTTACTTTAGTTTCATGTGAATGCTCTTTGAGACAGAGACATCCCTCACTCACAGCGTTAAAAAGCTGTATGTTACTTGTGCTGGGATGTGTGTGCAACCAATGCAACCCTATGTCCCAGGGAATAGAACTGCAAACATGTCTGGATGGAGTGGGGGGAAAAAAAAGCTTGCAAGGAACCTGGGTAGAAGATTAGAGATCAGCTGATTTACAGAAGGAATGAACAAAAGTTAGAAGTTCATATAAAAGATGGCTAATACTTGGCTATTATTTGTTCGTCCCAGAACTGCCATTTGCCTTAATTCAGCCTAATTCGAGTGATCTGGGTGCATTGCCATTAAAATCACAACAGCTCCTGTCGCGATTGACTCCGGTTTGGGCAGACACAGATAGGGATGAGCTCAGGCAGTGAGAAAGCACAGCCTGTTAGAGGGTATTGCAGTACTTTGAAGACTTGCTAAAGGTCTTATTTTATACCCAAAATGCATGAGAAGCACAAGGCTTAATGCACTGACAGGCAGTTCATTTTGAATCTATAGGGGAGCTTTCCTTTAGCTGCGCTTTTTTTCTCCGCCTTTCCTTGACAGCTTGTTTTTCTATTTCCTCCCTGTTACAAGAGATATGGATATCTGCCAGTTTGTGAGATTTCCGCACTGGTACAGCATTTGGAGCAGTGGGATCTCTGGCTATGCCTGAGGCTCCGTAGTGCTCTGATTACACAGATAGTAAAAATGATAATGTATAGCAATGTCACTTTCCAGAAACCTTTTTGTCATTGGCTTCTTTCATCAGGGACTGTGGTAGTTCAGCCCGCTGGATTTAGGAGGGATGTGTTTGTGCTGCAAACCAAATGAGCAAGCAGCTTGAATGAATGTTCCCATGAGTTTTTGGACTTCTGTAGCCATAAGCTTCTGGCATAACAGCCTTTGGTCCAGGCTGTGATGCCCGTTTACATGACGAGCTTTCCCTGAGCTCACTGATGCCAGCAGGTAGTTTGGAGGTGGGTGAGGTGCATCTTCAAGAGATGGAGGCAGGCTCAGCTTGGATGGCCAGGGTGCCTCTGGAGTGCAGAAGCTGGGGAGACCCACAACTGTATCCTGTGCTTCTGGTGATGTGGTAACTCAAATTAGGAGAGTGGTAGAAGAAAAACTGCTTGGTGAACTCTTTCTGCTTATGCCAGTGATGAACACGATACTAATGCAAATGTTTCATGCGTTGCATAAATTATGTCTTTGAGTGGAGTTGACACCCATGGTTTTCACTGTTATTAAATGCGCATTCAGTTATGATGATGGAAATGATGAGATATTTGTGCCCACCCCTGTGCCACTGCAGAGAGCATCTTTGCTACATCTTGTTATCTAGTGTTTAGGGCTTTTTCTAAACTTTCCGACTGAATAAATCTTCAGCTTCTCCTTAGAGATTTGCCCAAATCTGAAAAGATTTTGCTTTCAGGACATTTTAATTGATACTCAGCGTGAATGGATCTTTTCTTCATTTTATCATTCCTTTCTCTCAGTTGTTTTTCTAACCATAAAAAAAAAAATAAAATCACTCAGTGCCTCTTCTCTTACTTCCCATTCAGCCAAATTGTTTGCGAAGAGAGGTGCAGAGTATGCAGGCTGCTGGCAAAAATGTTTTGTTTCGTATACCCTGTTCAACTCTCTGTCACTGTGCAGATGGAGAGCAAACACGTATGTTTCTGATACAGATAGTAAATGTGATTCTGCCACATTGGATGGTTTACCTGACATTTCAGTAGGCAGGTAAACCAAATACAGAATTGTAAACTGACTAAGTGAATGGAAAGGGTAAGGCTAAATGCCTTCTATAAGGGAAAATATTTTTGTACTAGTCTGCTGGAATACTTCTGGAGAAGGTAAAAACGATAGAAGAAATTTATTAGGACAATGAAAAAATCTTTTATAAACTCACTTGCCAGACAAAGCCAAAGAGGGAGGGGAAGCATGAACTTGAAACTGGGTCAAGTACAGTGGGTTAAGTATGTTGAAATAATATACATTTCCATGATGAGAAAAGGTTAAAAAAGTGGGCTGTGTCTAAGTGTGAAGTGTATTAGTATATTAAATCGAAATCCTAGGTGCTGAGCTAAGCAGCCTGAGAAGCAAGGTGAAGTTCTGTCCTTTCATGTGAAGGATGGAGTGGAGAGACGTGTCCGTCTTGGAAGGACATTATGTAACAAAGCTAGATAAAAGTCAGCGCACCTGTCTCCAGATATACATGGCAGGAATAACAGGGATGTCTGCCAGAAGGAATCCAACTATCTGAAGCACTCTTCTGTTGTAAGTGAACTGTACCTGCTTGGGAAAAGATCTGGGCTCATTGTGGATGGTTCTGTAGAGACAGCCCATGTGCCCGTGGTGAAATAAGGTGGACAGATGATAAAAAAAAAGAAAAGAATAAAGCACTTAAGAGTGGTTTTGTGCCTTATCATTAGTGCTCAGGAACCGTGAATGTTGCGTTTGTTCTTTAACTGGTTAATAAGCGTACAGTGATCACAGCAGAGGGTGACGCTAAGTAAGAAGGGAATAACTTGAGGGAGGAAGAGAAAGAACATGCATTAATGCACGGGATAGAGAAAATTAATGAAATGCAAATCTGTAAGACAAGGTAGAAATAAAAAAGCTTTATGTGCACTTGAAAGGCTAAATGTTATTACTCTTAAAAGGTAATTCTTTTTTCTTTTCATGTAACTATAAACAACCCCTGGGACTTCTTGATCTCTGGGATTCATTTAGTCTCTGTTGGCCTTAAAATCTCAGAAGGGATTAAACATTTAGGAAGGAATTATCCTTCAAAGTTCAGTCCTCACTGTTCCTTATTGGTATCCTTGTCCCTTTCTCTAAAGCATCTGCACTGGCTATTTTGGCAACACAGCAGGGGCTACCTCTGTCCACTGCTGGGGTGATCCCTTGTTGTATTCCCTGATTTCTGAACACCCTGAAAACTCTAAGACTCTTAACTGATGAACAGTTCCTAGTCAGCAGGAGAGGCTATGGCAAGATTCCTAGATAGATCATATTATTTTTATCACCTCTTGCTATGCAGTCTTGTGTCTTTGAGGTGGAAAGAGAAACGTACAGTTTCCGTTTGCTACTGTGACGGGCAGTCATAAATATGAGGAAAGAAGAGGAAAAAAGTATGCCATAAAACTGCTGACAGTTGGCAGTCAAGTTGTTGGAGTGGAGACAGGTGCACAAATGGTGAGAAGCCAGATGTGTGAGACACAGGTACCACAGCAGAAAGCATCACCACCACAGCAGACCAAGGCAGGAGGTGGAGGGAAGCACAAGAGGTGTCAGAACTTGAAACCTGAGAAGGAGCACAGATGCTGGTCTAAAAAATGGAAAGTGAGCCACAGTAATGATTCAAGAGTAAGAAAATCAGGCGCAGTGGAAACTGCTATAACAGACTGTAAATTTGAAAGAGTAGCAGACATTAAACCAAGACAAGATTGCATTTCTTCCACCATCAAACACCGTTTGATCATTCAGGATGAATATTTATCATCTATAAAAAAGCGCATTATTTGATTTTATTCTTTTTTCCTCCCTTTGCTCCTCATACCTTGTATAGATTTAGAGAGAGAGAGAGGACAGGAGCTCTGCTGGGGTTCCTGATGCATCTGTGCATGGTGCCAGTGGGGACCATCAGTGAGCTGGGTGCTGAGGTGGGTGTATGCAGTGGTTTGGGTTGTCAGCTGCCTCCTCCAGGCCACATTTTCCACGGGGTGTTGGTTGGGAAAGCTTTCGCTGTACTGTGCATTGCTTTGTGCTGTCTGATGACCTGGGTCAGAAATGCTGGAATCGCTTGAAGGGAAACCCTTGCCTGCAAGTCTGACTTCACGCTCAGCAAAGATGTTGGCAGGGCTCCCACCGGCTGCAATGACTGTGGGCCAGAGACAGAGGTTACTTGGACCTGCAGGGCACTGTGGGCCATGGGGAGATGCCATCAGAGCAGGCTTCCCCCGTGTCCTATGTGTAAGTTGCTACTGATGCCTGCTGAAGGAAGCTGTAAGTAGAAAAAAAAAAAAAAAGTGGAGAGCAGATAAGTGTTGGTAACAAGAAAAACAGCCTTGAACCCCTCATGCTTGAGATAGGAAAGAAACAGTGTTTGGGAACAGGTCAGGGCGCAGCGCCCACTTGTCTCCCAGACATTGCCAAGGTCTTTCTAGGGGCTGCTACTGGGAAGGTCCCGTGATGGTATCCAGCATTGCGGTGTCTTTCCTAACTCTTACAGCTAGGTGGAAAAAAGTGACCCTCCCACTCCTCCTTGATAATATTTAAGCTCTTATTCTGGGCCTGAAAATCTGTTTAGGTATTGGCTGCTGGTAGCGGAAACCTTTTAGTTTTCAGTCTTTTGAAAGAGAAAATCTGGTTTTGAAGAAGAGGAATTGTTAGAACCCCTTTTTTTGACAATCCTTTTAAAAAAAAAAAAAAATTCAATTACAAAAGATTAGCCAGATCTAATCATGACCCCGTCTCACAAGTATTGTGATACTCACTTTTATAAATGGTGCCAGGTGCTAATGGCCATGCGACTGGGAGCTGATTTAAGATGCTCTAAGATGACATGTGCAGCTGAGCTGCCGGCTCCCCTGTGTTGGTGCTGACGATCCTGTCACTGTATGCTGAGTCAGAGCAAACTCTGATTTGACTGAAAACTAACCTGCCAAAAAAAAAAAAAAAGGGGGAAAAAGAAAAGGGTGGGTGTTTAGCTGGGTGAGTGGCAGAGATGACTCAGTGTTTACTCTCTGTGGGGCTAGAAGTAGTGCGGGAGCCTTTGGGACCCACCAGGCACAAGGCTGACCTCCTCTTATTTTATTTCTAGAACATAAAATTTTGGTCGGATAGAGCTAGCCTGGATTTGCACTGAGATAATGGCAAGGGGGTTGTGTTACCTGATGTAGGAGGAGGGAAGTGAGAGGTGTGTGAGAGAAGGTATGAAAGAACTGGATTGTTGCTCTCTGTTGTGGAGGTCTGCGCTGGCTTAAGGGGTGCAAGCGCTGTCTCTGCAAGGAAAGAGGTGTTTACTGGCTCTAAGATATGTTTTCAGTGAAAAAAACATTCAGATGATGGGCTATTTCCAACTAGAAAACTTCATTGACAGGGAATTTTTACTGCTACAAAGAGAGGGCAAATCACTCATCCCATTTTCTCTTGCTAATATGGCATCTGTTGGTGTTTTATGGTCAAGATACAGAACAAATAACAGAGATGGTTTATGGTGATACTAGATGATTATTGGAAAGTACCTACAAAAAAATATAGGAACTGTATTACTTGGTGGTGAAAATGCTGGGAAGCTAAATTTTCATTTGTTTAGATTTCATTCCACCTTAGAAGTGCAAATATTTTCCAGAGATAATCCATAGGAAAGTGGCTTGGGGTGGGATTGGTTAAAAGGATATGAATATGCCCAGGAGCATCAGGAGAAGAGATTCACATAAACAGGGTGAGCTGGTCCATGACACTGGCCTGATCCCTGGCCCTCTTCTAGCTACCAGGGTAGACACAGGCAAAGGAGTTATTTTCTGCATAATAATTACCAATGTGGGTTATTAATGCTAATCTTCTAATCCAGTTTGATAAAAAACCCCTGCTTTGAGGAAAAGGGTGGACTTTCCCTCTGAGGTTGGAACTGACCTGAACATGCTCAGAGGTATTTTTGATGTAATGAATATGGTCAGAAAATTGAAATCCATCAGATAAGCAAGCTAGAGGAATAAGTGATGGGGAGTGCAAAACTTACAGATGCCATTAGCATAATTGCTGCTGGCTTGATAAAGTACAGTACATATTTAATAGTAGAGAAATTGGCATCTAAATTGATCATACTGTCCCAGAAAACAAAAATGCACTGAGGTGGTGGCTTTTAGCAGCAAACTCAAGGTAAAGGTGATCTAGGCTTCGGCTGTTAACTCCTAAAATGTTAATTCCCCATAGCATTTCTTGTGGCATGTGAAATCCCTCTGGTTTTGTACTTACTCTCTGAAGTTTTCAAAGTAAGATCTTCACACAGGCCGGCTGTGTTTTATACACACGTAGGGGTGGTGCCGCATCTTTTGAGAGATGTACGTCAGAAATTAATGACTTCTGGTTTTTCCCAGGCTTTCATATCCATGGCTCCCTCCTGCTGGGAGGTCAACAGTGCTGATCAAATGCTGCTTGTTTCTGGTTAGCTGCTTTTTATCTCCAGTTCTGTGATTCCTTAAAGCAAATGAAGAAAAAAAAAAAAAAAAAAGATTTCCCAAGACAGTTCTTTTCTTCTCTCTTTTGTTTGGTCTTATTTCATCCATTTTTTTTTAAATTCTGACTGCTTTTGAAAGGAAAGAAACAGAGACCCTAAGCAGACTCCTTTACAGCAGGATTTATGCTTGCCTGGGCAGAATATGAGCTGATGTGCATCTAAGGGATGCTGGGGGGAGGCTGCTTAGTAGATTTGGAGTGGAGAAGCGATTCAGTTCTTCATGCCGCACCTTTCTTGGCAAGCACCTGCCCTGCAGACCTGCTGAGAAGCAGCTTGTCCTGCTTTGTGGTGAATGTCAAGTGTGCTGGTTAGAAAGGTAATGACTGCCTCCCCTAGAGCTGCTCAAGTAACAGCTGAACCAAGGCCAACTGTCTCCTCTTCCAGAAGACCAGACAGGGTGACTCTGTTGACTAATGCATGTTTTTGATGCTGAATGTAGGATTCACTAGGACTCTGAATTCTCCATTTTTCTGGCTAGAAGTCCACTGTGCTCTCTATTAGTCTGTGCACCATGAGAGGCAGAGGATCCAGAGGCGTTGCTAAGTGCAGCACCAAAGCAACATATCTTCTTGGTGTCAAGGCATCCTTTAAGGGATGCACGGGCCAGGTGTCACAAATAGTTCAGCCCTGAGCCCTGCACTCCTACTGAAATAGCTGTGATCAATGATTAGGTTCTGGCTCACCTTAGCTAAGAGGAGCCATAGTGTAAAAAAGAATCAATTCCTGTATCTTTTTGTTTTGCAGTATTTTTAACTGCACTTAAAGCCAATCCTACTTAAATGTTAGCTGGCTTCTCTGAAGAGTCATTGCTTTTTAGTTCCAGAAAAAAAGGCAGATTTTCAGCATTGCCCATGGCGATACTGAGCTTCTAATCTCTTGAACTGCTTTGCTCAACAAGGGAAAATATTTCCTTAAAGCCTTATCATGTGGTTATGCAGGAATCAGCTTTCAGTGAAAAAGAGAGGAAAAGAAAAGGTAAGTCAGCTCCTTGGTATTGCAGAGAAGAGTTGGAAAATGTGAACCTTGAAAAGCAAAAACCTGGAAAGTTAAATGAACGGGAGCTAAGCTCTATAGTGTTTTAAGGTCCTGTGGCACTTAAGTAAGTCCTATGAATTTGATAGGGTGGAAGCAATGATGCCTGACTCAAGGTTTTGGGAGGTTTTATGTGACTTACTGAAAGTACAATTTAACAAACTTTGCCATTATTCACTGTTAGCATTTACACTGTAGATACTTTGATGGGGAGAGCCAGTGGCACCTCATTGAGCATGACACATGCTGGAAATAAAAGTAAATTATTGGGGCAATATCTGGCTTTCATAGGCAGTCTCTAGGCAGCTAAACATGACAGACCCAAAGAGCTCTGGTCCTCAAGCTGTCCAGATCACCCCAAGCTTTGTTAGAATGTTACCTGGCATGGACTTGTCCATGAAGTTGGCACAGGATGGAACACTGCAGGAGAAGCTGTGAATGAACTCCCACAGTAGTCCTCCAGTAAGACAATGAAGATGAGTGGAGGCAGTTTTGGCATGGGATGGCTGTAACTGGGTACAGTTACTTAAATACCCGCCATTTTAGGAGGGCACGTAGCACCCTCGTAGTTCTTCAGGACAGCAGAAAATCAATATGAACAGACTTGCTCCAGTGATCCATGCATAGTCCAATCATGAGGTCCTGGTGTTGTGGAAGAGCTGAGCACTGGGCAGAACCAGGATTTCATACCATGAAAAGGACTTGTCTCTCTTTTAACTATAGAAGTTAGGCATCTAGTCTGACCTAAATGTCTTGTTGTCAAGACAGAGACAATCACCCTTTGAGACTAATTTTTCCCATCCTGAAAGAGTGGTGTGATTTTTTTTTTTTTTTTTTTTTTCTGAATTTGCCCATCTTTTTCCACTGATATCCTGTTTTTTGGGGGCATAGAATTATAGGCCAGCCATACTATGCAGGCCCTTAGCCATTTTGAGTCAGCCAGGAACATAATCTGGGAGGGGCAAAAGCCAGGGCAGCTGACTGGAGCTGCCTACAGGTGTATCCTAGACCATGAATGTCACGTTCATTATAAAGGGAGAAGTTTGCTGAGGACAGAGCCTCCTCCTGCTCCTCCTCTTCTTTCTCCTCCAGCTTTTCTCCATCTCTGGAGGGGCTTGCTTGCCATCCTGCTCCCGAGGACTGCCTTCCTCCTTATTGTGAACACTGTACTTTCACTGGGCTGAGTATAAATTTGTATACTTTATATTGGTATTAATATTAGTTTTGTTATTTCAATGAATCTGTTCTCATTTCAATCCATGGATTGCATCGGGATCCTTTTCCCGATCTCCTTCCTGGCTGAGGAGTGGTCATCAGGTGATATCGTGATATAGTTTAGCCCAGATACAGGCTAAGCACAAACTGACTGCAGAGGGACTCTGGCTTATGTCAGGTAGATGTTCAACTTTTTGTTGTCTAAAGTAAAAGGAAATAAATCTGGACCCACAAGTCGAATTAATCTTCACTGTAATGGAGTTGTTGCACAAGCTACGAGGCTGCTCTGCAGCGCTTTGTAAGCTGTAGGGGTGAAGGTGTGTTGAAAAGGCTGGGACGTGGCAGTGGTGGAGCTAGGTCTCTGCAGCGATCTAATTAGAATGGAGAAGGGACCTAAATCTTTGCCTCTGAACTACTGAATTAAAATGGAAATGCAGCAGGAGCACAGACTTGGTCCTTAGTTTTGAAGAGCTATTTGTGAATAGTTTTATTGTTTTTCCTTGTAGCAGCTTCCTACCAAAGGTGTGTTGTCACACAGCAGAGTCCCTTCCTATCCAGGGAATAATTAACACCAAGATCATGCCAGTGTAGGTTTTTGTCTGTGATATACGCAGGATTAAATCTAACATGTAAGCTTGCATGTAATGATCAGCTTGTAATTTATTGCAACTGTTTGTGCAATGGGCTAGACCTTGTATTTGGATTTAATTTACCAGTGCAAAAAGGCGAGTGTTCGATTTACGATTGCTTACAATGTGCATGATTACAGGCTGAGTGCGCTGCCCAGGCAGGAAAACCAGCTATGAATGCATTTATTTCTTCATGTTGCAGACTGGATCATATCTCATGGATGCGATCAATAGCAAGGGACAGCTCAGGAACCGTGCTTGAGCAAAACTCTGATCTCTTCCTTGTCCTGCCTTTCCCCTCAGTCCGTGGGCTGACGGTTCACTGCTCATTGATTTGACTGATACAGCCGTTGTGGTAACGCATTGCCCTGCCCCTTCAGGAAGGTTTAATGATACCACAGCCAAAGCTCTGCCTACTGCTGTCACCCCCAGCTCATACCTCTACTCAGTCTTGGTTCTACGTGAGAGGAAAGCTTGTAGCTCCAGGCACCATCTGGCTACTCAAAAGGCTAACAAATTTGGATTTGTAGCTGCCTAAAAAGCTGCCTTAGCCCTATGGGTAAATCTGGACTTCAGAAAAAGTGTGCACTGAGCAGGGGTTGGCTAGACCCTGCTATAGGAAATCATTTTGTCTGGGGTTAGCAGTATGAATACAGAGAAGAATCTAGGAGCTGAGTGTAGCTGGTGGCCAAGTTAAATCTAAGATGTATTTTTGCCATCATTTACTTAGCTTAGGCCACCTTGCTACCTTGTCCTTGGTCTTATTTATTAGTTATTCTTGCAGTGGAAATGGACTCTGTGGGCTTGGAGGCAACCCAAGAGGGCAATATTGGATTGAGGCTTCCTCATAAGAATATACAGTTACATGTTTTTCTTGTCAGGCTGTGATTCAAGATCTTGCTTTGTTCAATGAGCAGGGTTATTTCAGACACATAATACAGCTAAGCGCTTACAAAGGGTATGGCCCTATCCTGAGACAAGTGGTTGAAAGTCAGGCAGAACTTCCTGAACTAAACCTCCCAAATGTGACCTCCCTCTGATGTTACAGGTGCTATCAGTCTCTCTTTTGTCTTTTTTTTTTTTTTTTCCAGAAGAAGTAATATTCATAAAAACATGTAGCGTAAAGTTGAGTATCAATGAAGATTCAGCTAAAATTGTAAACAAAAAAAAATAATCTTATTTGCTATGGGTTGCTTTTTTTTTTCCTGTTTGAAAATATTCAGCCATCTGGTCGGCAAACAAATAAAATGCTGCATGGTATTGGCAGCAAAGCATACACTGAGAAACAACTAATGGGAGAAGGAAACAGTTCACAGTGTTTCTGTAGTCTGGTGGGTTTTGGTTTTGTAATTTTTTTTCCACGCAGAAGACTCTTGAGTTAAATTTCTGTTTGTAAAAAGCAGAATCTGGTCATGATCTTCATATAAGTAAATGCAGCTTTGGCAATGACTAAAGTCAATAAAAATATTTGTATTTTTACTTCCACCCCCTCCCACTTCCCCTCCCCCAAGGATTAATTAGGCTCAGTGAAAGAAGCACACATTTTTAACAGGCTGAGAGAGTTGGGGTTGTTCAGCCTAGAGAAGAGAAGGCTCCGAGAAGACCTCATTGCAGCCTTCCAGTATCTGAAAGGGGACTATAAGAAAGCTGGGGAGGGACTGTTTACAAGGTCTTGTAGTGATAGGACAAGGGGTAATGGGTTCCAACTGGAAGAGGGTAGATGGATTAGACAATAGGAAGATGCTATTTACTATGAAGGTGGTGGAACACTGGAACAAATTGCCCAGTGAGTTGGTGGAGGCCTCCTCCCTGGAGACATTCAAGGGTAGGGTTGATGGGGCTCTTAGCAACCTGATTTAGTTAGAGACATCCCTGCTAACTGCGGCAGGGTTAGACTAGATGACCTTGGAAGGTCCTTTCCAATCCAATGCATTCTATGATTCTATGATTTTCTTCATTATCAGAATCCTTACTTTGTAATATTTTATGTATATGTTGGAATTGAAGTCCTGGCTTTAAGCACATTTTTTTGTCAATGTGACCGCTTCGGTTAAAATCCTGTCTTGAGGAAAGGATGAGTTCAAATTCTAGTGAAAATCACTTGTATTGACACAAGTGATTATGCCTCTTATCCATCTTCTTTTGGGGACTATATATATTGGTAGAGGAGCTTTTGTATTGGGGTAATATTGGAGTAATCTCTTCCACATTGAAGGTTCATTTCACTATATCTCTCCCTGGCTGTACCTAAAACTTAGCCTCTGAGGAAGTAAAAGTCTGAAAGGGGAAAGCTGAGCTCAGAAGTGAGCCAGCCTCATCCATCCCTGTGACCTGAGTGAGGAACACACCAAGAGCACAGGGGCCTGGGTCAATAGTGACCAGGAGATGAGGGATGGGCTTTTCACAGCTGTGCCCTGCTCCTGCCCTGTGCAAGCCTAATAGCAGATATTTTTTCATATAGTTACATCTCGAGAGAGAGAAAAGGAAATGTGGAGCAAATGCATTTTGTAGGAAATTGTAGAGGAGATGACAGGACAGAAAAATGATATAAGGTGAGATGAGCGAGCATCACCCAGACTTCCCTCTAATAACAGTGCTGTTCCTTTTGTAATATTTTCCTGCTGCCTGGTGCTGTATGAAAAACTCACACACCTAATGGAAACTGATAACCAACAGCAGAGGGGCAGGATCTTTGCAAAATGCTTGTGATGTGTCTGGTTTTAAGCACATGAATAATTCCATTGAAGTTTGAATGCTTTATTTAAGATGAAGTTCATGCTTGGATACCATGCTGGATTAAGGTCAAGGAATTCTGTTATTTGCGGAAAGTCAATACTCTGACATAACTGAGATATATTATTGAATTTAAACCTTTTACTTCCAGTAAACTGAAGATTTTCCTTTATTAGGTGCAGTGTTGAAAAAAAAATGCATTAACTGGTGTTCTTTAAAAATATTTAAACATTAAATTAGTCTAGTGCTCATTTCATGCTGTCTTGTCGGTTTTCATATATATTTTTTCCTGTGTAGATTCATTGGACTTTTTAAGACTAACTGATGATGTCCTTTTATATGCTTTTTAAAATTTAATTGGTGTATCAGATTGGACAGGATGCTGCTGTGGGACTTTGCTACTGGAGAGGAAATGCAATGAAATGGGCCACATCGATTCCTCAGCTGATTAAATCTGGCCACAGTTCAGGTCCTCACTGGATTAAAGTGGACAGCCTGTAAAATTGTATTGTCTTTATACTGCTCCACATGAACCTGCTGGGAGCCCTGCGAGGGTGAGACAGGCGGTTTGGCAATAGTTTGTGGACTGAATCCTTGAAGATGTTTTTTCCCCACGGATACTCTTAAGTGCAGAAGCTAAACTTGGCAGTGGCTCAGTGAGGTAGTGGCTGTACAGAAGGAGATGCACAGACTCTAGGGTGGAATTACATATGGCCAAAAATGTTCATGTTGTGCTAAACGGTTGATACAGATTGGAGAAGCCTTGTAGATAAATATACTATAATATTTATCATAACATTTGTTCCATCTCTCTCATTTTTCTCAAGTGCATAGATATATTTTTCCCACTGAATTTATCAGCTCAGATCCTCATCTGAGGAAAATTGTTTTACTCTACTCAGCTGTTCTATGTCTAATGTTGGTCTAGTTTGTTGACTCTACACATCTTGGGAGCACCTTGAGGTTTTTGCTGTGTCCTTTGTTTTAAGAATATAAAAAATGACCCAAATTTATCATCTTGTCTTGTATCTGATAAAGAAAGGATGTGACAAGGCATGGCAACAATTGAGTTTGCTTGGCTGGTGCTTAAGGACCAGGCACTGCATTGGTGTGTAGGGGATCGGAAGATGGGCAAGGGGTAAAAATAAAAAGGAAAAAGTTGTCTTGGGCAATGAAAAGCTGAGCGCCTAAGGGAAGCCTGAGGAAAGCTTGTATGTGTTGAGTGGAGTCCGCCTGGGGCCAAGATCTGCTCATTTGCCTTGAAGCAGTTGACTCATCTGGTTGCTGTCCATCTCAGGTCTGGAACCTCCTGATGGCCTTGACTCCTTCACAAACAAATGCTCAACAATTTTTCCTGTGGTTTTAATACGTCTGTTGGGATGCTGCAGGTACCTTAGGTAATTGTCTTGTTGGGATTTGCTTCTAGGCTATTAAATAGTTATAGACTGGACCCTTTTTTTGTGTGGATTGCTTTGTGAATAGGCAACAGTTAACAACGTGTACACTCAAAACCAGAAGCTTCTTTTTTCATTTGCAAGTCTTAAGCCTTGAATAGCTGGGAATAAAACATCAAGGTTGAAAAGGAGGAGGAATGAATAAAATCCAGCATATTAACAGTTATAATTAGAACTGTGATCAACTTTGATACTGTCAGGCCTTCTCAGCTGTAATAACTGCATAGCTCTGAATAAAAAGCCTAACCATGTTTGCAGTGAAACATGAATCTTGTTCTTGGAGAACATTTTTGGCCGGTGTGTATGAATTCATTTGCTGGACTGGGATCCTGTGGGTGGCTTTATCTAGTGTCCATATGCACACAGTGCTTGCATAAGATGTACCGTATAGCTGATGCTTGTAATAGGCACTAGAATTTACTTTCCAGAAAATGAAAGCTGGTTCGTGTATATGGAAGTGACCTTGTGCAAACAAATCTCTGCTCATGTGTCTGGACACTGCTCTGTTAGTGTGGTGGAGAGTTGGTGAGGGGCACCTGGCCAGTTGAAGACCATCCATGGTGATGGCACCATGCACACCAGTTGTGCTGGAGCACCTGTTGTCTCAGAGCACTTTGGGGAACATCTTCTACTGCTACCCAAAGCTTTCCTTGTCATAGAGAAGACAGACGAGTGTCATCACATGGGTGGTCTTGGAAGACCTTCAGTAGTCAGCATGGACATCACCTGCAGCTTTTGGCTAAAGCAGGATGTGGGAACACCTTATAAATGTGGCATGTGGAGTCAATGTATCTTCATTCCCTCTGCAAGGCTGCTTATTTGCTTTGTGCTCAGGCTGTTGAATACCAGACAACAAAACATGAGAATTTAGTGAGTCTTCTGCTTTATAGTTTTGTAGGTAGAAATTTATGACAGTGGGGGAGGGAAAATGCTATCAAATCAGTGTGAGGTACTACACTTCTTTTTACCTTCTTTTATTGATATAAAAGAGTGGATAAGGGACAGATTCCCAGTAGTTAACAAAGCAAGTACTTAAGCTATGGATAGGATGCTTAAATACTGGTAGTTGAAAAGCTGTAGCCCATTAATCCTACTTTTGATGGGCCTGCGTGCAATCGTGAATATTGGCATTAAGCCCGACGTTTTTTCCTGAAGCCTAACATCTTTTCCTGAAGCCTAACATCCCTGTTAATGCTTTATCTTTGAAGCTAGTTGGCTTCAATATTGCAGGATTAAGCCCTGAAAGCCTACTTCAGCAAGGCGTTTAAGGGGTTAGTCTTTTTGGGTTGAGATGAAGATGTACCCAGTACCACCATGACACCCTTCTCTGCCACAAACTTGCACATGCAGTGACTTGAAAACCACTTGTCACAAACAAGAACAAGTGAAAAAAATGTTACTTTTAAATACTTTTCTTGAGTATTGAAATAGGGCTTCCTGCTTTGGAAGAGATAATATCAGGAAAAGCTGTTATCATTGAAAAGGCTGGAAACAGTGGGATCTCATAACTCCTGAAAAAGCTGATTCTTGCTGTGTGAAAGCAAAGTGATGTGAGGCAGTGGGGTGAATATTTCTAGGCTAGTGTAAAATAATCACAGATGTGGTGCCACAGATAGTAAAAATATTACTGAAGAAGTTTAGCCACATAGCAAGTTGTATTTATTAAACTTAAAGTAATATTATATGGACGTTTAAATGCTTGTAGTGAGAGAAAAATCTTGGAAAAAGAAAAAAAAAACCAACATAAAAAACAGCCCTTTATGGATAACCCTTAAACTGTAAGATTTTTTTTCTTATAAATAGTAAAGAACAGTTGTCATGTATAGATTGGTAGCAATAAAAGTCATTCTCAGTTTGACAAACTCTGTTTATTTGGCTGTAAATATAAGAGACAAATTATAAAAGCTCATAGAAAGCTCATTGCAGTTAGTGGAAAAATATTCACTTTATGGAACTGAATTAAACCTGTCCAAATATATTGCTGGATAACTAAAAGACTTGATGACTCAATAAATTTAGGACAATGAAGATAAACGTATTTATAAACATCCTTTATCACCATGTTCTTCACTTCAATTTTCTCTTTAATCTGACCGGGATTTTTTTTTTCAGATTTAGGAGCTCACTGAAAAAATATGATTTCCTGATCACCCTTATCTAAAATCTTTAGGGGTTGCTTCACAGCCCAAAGCCTGAATTTCTAGATCTTTATGTCTCTGCTACAAGCTGTGTAGGAAACTTGAGTGTCATAGGAGGAAAACACTGAGGAGCAGGGAAGTCTTGAGTTCTCCTTACAAGCTGTGGAGCCTGATGGGTTTTATGTGCCTCACCACAGCCATTTCTTCTGTAGGCTGGTCCCAGTTGTGAATGTAATGTTGATAGCTGATGTGAAGGTGTTGACGTAATGTCACATTCAAACTTGCCTACTTTCTGGCCTCTGTTGTAACTTGCTAGTGGGAATGGTGAAGCTTTATACACAGTGGCTCTTCAAGACAACCTTATGTTTCATTACCTTGTTCAGCACTCTTGCATGCCTTCTGCTCTTGTGAGGAAGGGTCATGATGGCTGTGGTGAAGAAAGGGGAGTGATGTGGTAACAGGAGTAATTAGGATTTTTGCTTTGGTTGTAGAGTTAACTTCAGCCTATGTAAATGACATTGAAGAACTCCCTGAGAAGAAAGATTGGTCAATTGAGATGAAACCACAATGTTATGGGGTAATTAAGGTGTGAAGCAAACTTTCAAAGCAGTCAAGGGTCAACCACTTCTGTCTGTTCAGGAGGTAATGGTCAGGTTTTGTATTAACGAAAACCCCAACCTGAATTAGCATGTGCAAACAGCAAGTTTTTTTAGAATATGAGTGGTTTGGCTTTTTTCTGTATGTGAAGTGGAGTGGGGTTCATCTCTCTGAGCAGTGCTTCTCCAGTGGGCAACACTCCCATCTCCAAATTGTATCTCACTCTATCCCATACTAAGTCTACCCTTCAACATATGCCTATTGACCACACATAAAGTCCCACCATGTAGATGGCTAACATTGGATGAGATGGATCCATCCCTCTTCTGCTGGTGTTTGTCCAGCAGTGGTGGTAGTGGCAGAGTTAGAGAACTGTGAGGGGAAAGAAAAAGTTGTGTTCTGGGGTTGTATAAAGAGTGTGATGTGCGGACACTAAGTGAATGCATTCAAGAGGATGCTTTAACTCCTGGAGAGCCGAAACTGAAACTTAATGTGGTGTCAGAGGACACGAGGCTTGCCCTCTGGCTCTGTCCTCTCACTGGGTGGTGGAGTTGCCATCCTATCTTGAAAGATTTAGTATTTGCTTTCCAAGAGCCCTGGTGCCAGGGACTTTCACTGACACACTCCTGGGAAGAAAATGGAGAACCAAGAGGGACTTAGCCACAGTGAATTCACCTTCACCGAGTTTAATTTTCAAGAGGGAAGGCTTTGAACTCTCCTTTGGGCTCTTTTCATATTTGTAGAGCTTTGTGAGGATGAAAGGCTGTGTAAGTGCTCGGTGGTACAGTTCACAGAGACAGCAGATGACATGCCGCTACCCTACTGTAAGACAATGTGCTGCTGACAGGTCTATTATGAGTAAGGTCTGGCTGTGGTTTCTTGCATTCAGCATATTTTTACAAAGGTTAAGGTGTTTTAAAGAATTTTGTGGGAGAGCTATGACAAAATGCCCGCACCAATTTCTTTGCTCCGCACCAAAGACAATGCAGTGTCAAAGTGGCTGGCTTCCTCCAAAGCAGTTGTTATTTAAGGCCAGAAATGGTAAAAACTAGCTTTGCAATCAAATCCAGTGTGGTATTTAGACTGCAAAACCCTTTGACAAAGGTCTCTTGGATCAGGAAGAGCAAGACCCCGAGTGATTTAAGCATTATAACTGGATGAGTGTGTGTCAGAAATACATACGGTTGGTGCTGGGAATCCTTAAAGGCAAATTGACACATCTCAGGTTAGCAAAGGTTAGCAAAATATTAGATGTGTTCCAGGCACTGGAAAGAACGATAATTAAATGTGTGGTGAAACACTGACCAGGGAGAACTGGGTACATCATGTCCTGGCAGGAGCAGGGGCTGTAGAGAGGGTGGTGGGGATGGTTAATGCAGCCCACGGTTGCATTTGAACGGCTTGCTTGTCATGAAGACTGGCTGGCTGGACATGGGCTGGGCTGGGTTTTGCACCAAAATTATATAAATTTATAATAAAAACTAAATTATATATTCTCCTAACTAGGCAGCTCCTTGTTTTCCTGCTTGTAAAGTTTCTCTGTTAATCCAGTAAAGGCCACCGGATTTCAAGGCACTAGTTATGGTAGAAAGGGTTGTCACAAGCTTGAGGCTTGCTGGGTGCAGCTGGAAGCTGGAAACGGCATCTCCATCTTTCTTCCAACCCCTTTCTGTGTTGGCTCATTTTCAGTGATGCAGGTGAGTGCTGTGTCCAGTTTTTGGGTGCCACAGTATAAGAAGGACATTGAGGTGCTGGAGCAGGTGCAGAGAAGGGCAAGAAAGCTGGTGAGGGGTCTGGAAAACATGTCTTATGAGGAGCAGCTGAGGGAACTGGGATTGTTTAGCTTGGAGAAGAGGAGGCTGAAAGGAGACCTCACTGCTCTCTATAACTGCCTAAAAGGAGGTTAGAAGTGGGGGCTGGTCTCTTATTCCAAGTAACTAATGACAGGACAAGAGGTAATGGCCTCAAGTTGTACCAGGGGAGGTTTAGATTGGATATTAGGAAGAAGTTCTTTACTGAAAGAGTGGTTAGGCATTGGAACAGGCTGCCCAGGGTAGATGTGGCACTTCAAGACATGGTCTAGGGATCAGGGAGATGTTGGGATGAAGATGGACTTGATGATCCTAGAGGTCTTTTCCAGCCTAAATGATTCTATGATTCTATTGTTTAGATTATCCTTAAGTAATGTACTAAGGAGGATACACTAATTGCACGTCTGTCTGTGGCCATAGGTGCAACCACAAACTGAGAGGACCGAGTCTGAGTCACAGAGAAAGCTCAAAGTCCATGTCAACTTTTAGCTTTAAATGTCTCCCATATTAAGAGTTATTTGTAAGATGGAAAGGAATAAAAGATCTCAAAGCAGGCAGATAAAATACAAGTTGTTTTCTGACTTTTTAAATGACAAAACAAATTATGACCATTTTGTTTTCATAATTACAGGCTGTTAAAATCACTGTGGTTAGGGGTTTAGATGATGTAGAGCCACCCACAGCTAGCCTTAGGAACATATTTCTTATTCAGCCTCAGAAATGTTGCCACATATTAAGATGTCAGAGATCATTGTTGTTTATACACTGGCTGCTTTCCATAATAATCAGACCCTTGGCTACTCTAGTAGAGAAGAGACTAATGCCCTGTTTTTCAGATACATTTCTCCTGGTAAACTGTGATTAGCTCTCTGCAGCACAGGAGTGTGCCCTATCAAATCACAGCGTGAAAATCAGTGATTTAAGTCTGTATGCAAACAAGAAATACAATGAAATTTTGTTTCTAGTCTCAATAGTCTTTCCAACTCCACAGGCATTTAATGTCCCCAGCATTTTTTAAACTATAGTAACTATCACTGACACTTACTGTTCAAATCCTATTATTTTATGCTTACACAGTTTATAGCATCAAATCTTTGCTCGAGTGGATGTTGATATCCTCATCACTGGTACTCTCTTCACTTCTCAATTTATCACGCTTACTGTTTGCAGCTATCAGTCTTAAAACTCTCAAAGACATGCAAAGCACAGGAGTTACTCAACCCTAGATCATCTATATTTAAAGGTATAGCGATTCCACAAATCTTAAAGAATAATGGAATTGGTTCAGATTTGGCAAGACATTTCAGGTTCTGCATTCTTCTGCTAAGGAAAGGAAAAGATTAAGTCATCTTAAATGTAATATTACACAGAATCACAGAATGGTAGGGTTGGAAGGCAACTCTGGAGACCATCTAATCCAACCCTCCTGCCAGAGCAGGGCCACCTAGAGGAGGTTACACAGAAAGGCATCCAGGTGGGTTTTGAATGTCTCCAGAGACAGAGACTCCATCATCTCTCTGGGCAGCTTGTTCCAGTGCTCTGCCACCTTCAAAGTAAAGAAGTTCCTCCTCATGTTTAGATGGAACTTCCTGAGCTCAAGTTTTTTTCCATTCCCTCTTGTCCTGTCACAGAAAAAAGAATGGCCTCATCTTCCTGACATCCACCGTTCAGTATTTATAAGTGTGGGTGAGATCCCCTTTCAGTCTTCTCTTCTCCAGACTAAATAAGCCCAAGTCTCTCAGCCTTTCCTCATAAAGAAGATGTTCCAGTCCTCTAATCAATCTTAGTAGCCCTTCTCTGCATGCTCTCCAGCAGCTCCCTGTCTCTCTTGAACTGGGGAGCCCAGAACTGGACACACAACTCCAGATGCAGTTAAACCAGGGGAGAGTAGAGGGGAAGGAGAACCTCCCTCGACCTGCTGGCCACACCTTTCTTGATGTACCCCAGGATGCCACTGGCCTTCTTGGCCACAAGGGCACGTTGCTGGCTCATGGTCATCCTGTTGTCCACCAGGACTCCCTGGTCTCTTTCCACAGAGCTGCTTTCCAGCAGGTCAGCCCCTAATGTGTACTGGACATGGAGTTATTCCTCCCCAGGTGCAGCACCCTACATTTGCCCTTGTTGAATTTCATCATGTTTCTCTCTGCCCAATTCTCCAGCCTGTCCAGGTCTCACTGAATGGCAACACAGCCTTCTGGTGTGCCAGCCACCCCTCTCAGTTTTGTATCATCAGCAAATTTGCTGAGGATGCACTCTATCCCTTCATCCAGGTCATTGATGAATATATTGAACAGGACTGGACTAAGTAATTAAAACATTAACCTCCATTTTTGCTCCAAAGAAGTCAGCTGGGAAAGAGTCTTTCAGTCCCATATGCTGAGGAAACTTTCTCAAGGGCATAACAATTTCAGACCAACAGGGAGGGGAGCATGGCTGTTGAGCATCTGTAGAAGGGGACAATGTAGCCTTGCCATAGCCAGAAAACTTTTGCACACGGAATGGCATGACAGAAAGCATTTTTTTAGGCAACAACAGAGAACCTGGTATCCGTGACCAAACGACTCTAATGACTGTAATGGCATGAGGAAATAGTGTAATTCCAGCCCAGTTCATAGGTCAGAGCACTTTGTGCAGAGCATGCTTTAGAGGCTTGTGTGCTAGTATGATCCCCAACGTGTTTTGATGCTCTAACCTTTCCACAATTTACCAGCATAAAGTGCAATTACTCAGTTTTGGGGTATGTAAGCCACATTTTGGTTGTCCAGTTAGATTATGCTTTCTATTGCTGTGATTTCTAAAAATCAGCAAATAAGGAACTGTAAGACAAAAAGAAAGTCCTTTTACCAAGGTTATGAAGGATATAGGGTGGTACAACGGAAATGCAGACTATAGTATTTGTACAGAAGAAGGTTTTTTTGTCTTTGGAGTGCTTTCAGACCTCTACAGTGTACAGGAGTTAAGGAGCTCACTGCTTTGCACTAACAGGCCCTAAAAAGATTAAATAATTGCCAGTGAGAAAATTAATTACTGATTTGCAGATCTACATACTTCACAGATGTGGAAAGTATCCGAGAGAACAAAGACCATACCATGCAGAAATGGTGAAAATGAGTGACCATTTTCTGTCTTGGAGGCATCTTTCCTCCTGGCCCCATTTTGCATTTGTATGAATAGTATGTATGACAAAATTCGTTGTCTGGGACAGAGAAAATAAAAACAAGTTGGACACAATGCCTGTAAAAAAATTGCCTACTGTGGATTTATTTCCTGATGTTGTTTGGTAATAAACCCACATTCCTTAACACACTTGGAAGCCAAACAGAAAAATGAAACCAGGAAATTTCTTGACTGCCATCTACTGTTCAAAACTTTCCTGTATCACACAGAATAAAAACAAGAACAACTCCAGAAAGCACTCAAAGACATCTCCAGGTTTTCTCCCACTCTTTACTATTCTTGGATAAAAACCAAGTCTTTGGACTGCTGTTAGAAACCACTATATTTCTGTAAGGATTCTGTGTATATGCTCACCTATTAATCAGTACCAAGAACGAGAAATAAAAGCTTGTAAACATAATAACAAACTGATTTAGGAAAGAACACTGTAGTATTTTTAGTATTTCAGTGAAAAACTGTACTTGTTAAAACAGTTCTACTAATTCACTAGAGAGTGATTTCACTATACAGCAATAAGATACCAGTACAGGGACTTAAGAGTCATGTGGAAGGAAGCTGTCTGCTTTCCCTTTTCTTGAAACTTTGTGTTACTGTCAGGGTAAGCCCTACAATACATTTGTTTCTCTCTCTCTCTTATTTTGAGATTTGCCTAGATCTCTTTGTCCTTTTCAACTCCTTTGCCCCATCTCCTGCCTCTTTGCTGCCCCAAAGAAGCTGCTATGATCCTGCAGATCTGATGAATAAGATAGGCTGGAATGAAAAGGGAATCTTCTTGTCCGACCTATAAGATGACTTGGAAATTAGGTTTAAAAAGCGTAGCATACCAGGTTCTCACAGTTTAAAACAAAAGCTGAACAGACTATCATCTGGGGTGCATTAAGAAGAGTGTGACCAGCAGGTCGACGGAGATTGTCCTCCCTGTCTACTCTGCCCTAATGCAGCCACATGTGGAGTACTGTGTTCAGTTTTGGGCTCCCCAGTTCAGGAAAGACAGGGAGCTACTGGAGAGAGTCTAACGGAGGGCTACAAAGATGATTAGGAGACTGGAATATCTCTCTTATAAGGAAAGGCTGAGAGACCTGGGGCTGTTTAGCCTGGAGAGGAGAATGAGATGGGATCTGATCCATGCTTATAATATCTGAAGGGTGAGTGTCAAGATGATGGGACTAGTCTCTTCTCAGTGGTGCTCAGTGAGGCAACAGACACAAACTAAAACACAGGAAGTGTCACCTAAACATAAGGAAAAACTTTACTGTGATGGTGACAGAGCACTAGAACAGACTGCTCAGAGATGTCGTGGAGTCTCCTTCTCTGGAGACTTTCAAAACCATCCTAGACATGTTCCTGTGCAACCCGATTTAGGCAAACCTACTTTAGCAGGGAGGTTGGACTAGATGACCTCCAGAGGTCCCTTCCAACCCCTGCCATTTTGTGATTCTGTCATCTGTAGTAAAGGAGAACCAAGAGTTTACTGAGTGACCTTAGGCCTGCAAGGCCAAAAACATCTGAAATTGAATTCCTGGGTCAATTCTGTCTCTCATTTCCAGACTTGAGTTTGGAAGACTCATCCTAGTAATACGTACTGGAAACCAATTAAGTACTTAATCTGAAAGCACCTAGCAACCCTCTCTTTTCAATCTACTCCAAACCCACTCACAGCAGGTCCAACAAGTTCAAGCTGCTCAGGCCCTGCCCAGTTGGGTTTTGAACATGATGGAGATGTCAAACCTCTCTAGACTATCAGTTCCCATATTTCACCACCAACACGTCTCCTACTCATTTGCCTGCTCGGCATATTTAAAAACCAGTATTTTTAAGATTCCCCACTCAAAAGTTCAGAAGACTATATATTACATATATACACATACATACATATATGGCATAATGAAGCTGACCACGTACTTCTAGTCTCTAAGGAATGAACCACTCCCTCTCACACAAACATATCAGATGGTGAAACAGCTTTTCAAGAATGGTTGTAGAATATGATAACTTCAACTGTAATGCATGTTAAAAAATTGAACCTTTGTAGAAAGGTACCTACAGATGATCTAGTATAACTTCATCTTTCACAAAGTCTTTTATCTACTCTTTATTTTCCTCTGATATTCCTCAAAGTTCATAGTGGTCTGTGGAAAAGGAATACTGATGGGGAATCAGCCTACCAGCAGTCTTAAAGGTATGATACTCTGTGGCTGAGGAATGCAAGAAGGTCAGGGCTCATACTGTAATAAACAGGAGAAAGTCCAAAAGAAAGCAAAGAAATGAAACAAAAGGAAAACCCCCACCTTGAGTACAATAAGTAAGCAGCTAGAAAAAGTATATTATGGTTTCTGCACTGTGTGCTAGTCATTTTGAAGCTTGTGGACAGGAATGTAATTATCTGTGTTCTCTATTTCAGGAAGATGATTTGGATGAACTTAGTACTTCAAACCCTACCTGTTTTGAAATGGGGTAACGAGTAGACTCCAGGCCATGTATCTTCGTTTGGTGTTCCAAGTACCTGTGCATGAAAAGAGAAAAAACCCCAAGTTTATCAAAGTTAAACCAAGTTTTAGTTTTAACAAAAAAGACTTAACAAGTCATAGGATTGCATAAAGCCACTCGTCTTTGTAAGCGAAATGTATCTTACAGTCTCTTAAACAGGCTTTATTACTTAACATGCAATTAACCATTAATTAATTAACAGGCAGAGAGGAAGAGGGTACAAAAAGTTAAATGATTACCACAGTTTTAAAGCATTAGTGGAGTCAGTAAAGCACGTAACGGTGCTGTGCTCTTTTCAGGTTGCCTATTTAACCAATTTATGTTAAAGCTTCTTTCCATTGACAAGTATCAAGCTACTGCATATTTCAGAGCACTGGTGTTACAGAGGGTAGATATTGTAGCTCAGAAATAATTTCAATCCCTACAAACTTAAATAAAATGAACAGATAACTAATAGAGAGATGCTAGGATAGAAGATTTGCACATACAGTGCAGCAGATGACCAAAAGCATGGCATGAACAAGAATGCACAACACAGTCATTTTAAGTGGATATAGCATACACAGAAATAGTAAATTTTTAGGAAATGCAGATTTTGACTCATACATTATACTTTGTTTCTATTCACTTAAGTCTTACTAACTTTCAGCAGCAAAGTAGTTAAGATTACTCATGTGCATCTTATGTCCTCTGCTCACATGAAAAGTTCACCCCATGTCTTTGGCACAAATAATGAGTAAATTGAGAGAACTGTTGTAATTAGTTCTCCTAAACCTGGTTTTGCTTCATAAGACATAACTGTCAATGCTTGAAGTGGAGCCAACAGGAACACCTAAATTAGCAGTGCTAGAAATGCATTTCTGAATGAGTTGGGGAATTCTATATTTCACTAGTGGGATCTTGTTAGAAATTTACACCCATTTCTAACACAAATGAAAATGCTAGTGAGTATTTTCAATACTTGATATAAGCTCAGGCCCTGGAATAAAAGGCCTGAAAATAAAATAAAGTGAAAGCATTTCACGCCTGTCTGGTTTATTGTCATAAAATGTACAAAATCCCTGCCAGCCCTGCCCCTACCTGCACTGCAGATCTTCTGAATAAATCTTTTGGACTTGCATATCTTGAGTCACTGTGATATTCTGTGGTCACTTACATCAACACAAGACAAGCACAAAATTAGTGTGAAAATCTTTGGTCTAAGTATGTGAAAGCTTGTGGCACTTCAGGGCAAGCTACAAGACATCTATTCCCAATCATTTAGAGCTGAAGAGATTTTTTGTTGTTGTTTTAATTGTGTCTGCTGCGATATACATATGTACTAAGATTGAAGGAAGGACCGCTCTAGAATATTTGTTACATGTCTTAAGCTATGTAAACATTCATTCATGTTGATAAATTCAGGCTTAAAAAAATTCTTACAAGTAAGACTGAGAAGCTAAAATAAAAAAAATTTCTCTTTGACTCTGCCAGAAATTTAATAAAATTTAGAAATGGCCTTAGAAACTTGAGACAAAGTAAGTGACCTCTTAAATAGATATAATTCTTACCCACAAGGTGTGCTTTATGACTCTAAGGTCTCAAATTTGTTAACTAATTTACAATACTAACGTGCTTCTACTCTATTAATGCAAGATCATTTTTCTCCACTACGAAATACAACCAGCAAATAGTCCAATTTAGACGTAGTGTGATCAGTAGGAGGTGAAAATAGTGCACCAAGGTGTCTGAGAAACAAAGATAACAGTATCAGTGCAACTAGATGATATACGTTAATGTGGTTGTTTGGATATGTAGGCTCACTGATTTTATTTGTAAATATTGTTTGTAGGACATTGCTTTCAGTCCTTGTGAAGTATGTCTTAACGAGCATTTGAATAAGATAAATCTTTATCTGCAACCGTGATTCATCAAAACACCCACATTCATCTCATTATTGCTATTAGGGAGAGCACAAATCTCTCATTAAATGTAGAAGAAGTTAGGAAACACTGTTGACCCTATGTCACTAAATCAACTTGCACATACTCACTTAGCTTCTGCATTTATCAAGCTCCTGATGCCAAGCACGTTCTAGACCAGGAGAGGGAGCCCGTGGATTAAAAACGGAGCTTCTTGCATCCTCAAGTTTAAATTAACGAACGCAGTCGCCAGCTTTGCAACCCGTTAGCAAATCAAAGGGATATTATCTCATGAAACCTTAAGAATATAAGAAAATGAGCCACATCCTTCTAAATCTGTGTTCTTAATCGACTCTTATTTTAGATGCGACATAGGCAGCTAAGGCACTGTACAGATGAATATCGAAACTGGCTAAAAAATCCTCATACTGCCAGTGCAAGGTAGGGTGTTTATCAGACCAATTTCATAAACAACTTGGAGCTAAGAAATGGATTACTCTGATTTTCAAAGTAATATCAGATCCAGTAATATAGGGCTTGATGGGAGATAATTTTTGTTATTGATCTTATGGAACTCACAATTGTTTCACTAGTTTTCCAGTTCATTTATAAAATAATATTCCAGCACATCTGCTGCTACAGTGTTTAAGAACAGGCTACAAACAAGTACTGTGCATTGGAGTACTCAAACCACCTACAAGATTTAGACCTTCTGTCAAGGGTAGAAGTCAGGCTATAAACCAACTAGGGTTTTCTGTCATCCAAATGCCCACCATTTTTAAGGTAGGGGCACTAGCATGGTTTGATATCCTATTTTTTTAAGTGAACTACTAACACAATAAAAAACTACAATTCTCAAATTTGGAATGGATTTAATGTTTTCCAGGCACCAGGATGGTTATGGTTTTTCTAAAGAAAACTCTAAAACCTACTGGGGTTTTGCTGTTCCACCATTTTTTATTCCCTAACAAACAAGACGAAATAACCTTCTCATTTGAAACTTGCTCAGGATCAGATTCTAATCTAATCCATTAGGTGCGAAATCTATTTATATGAAAATAACATAGTTACAATACATCAAGGTACTGAGGGCCAAACACCCATACTACCAGTTGACATTGTTACAGTTTGGCAAAAAGTCGTTAAAACAGAACCCGCTGTTGCTGTTCAAATCTCCATATACAAGCACGATATAGAAAGATTTCCTGGGAAATGCAACACAAACGCTTTAAGGTCTATTGCGCTGTGTTAATTTTTTAATATAAGAAAAAAGTTGTTTGCTTTTTGCATCAGATTTTACAAAGACTCATCATGCTCACCTTTAATTAACCTGCTCCCTGGTGTGCAAGGGAAGCATTATTTTACAGTGAGCATTGTGCCACTCTACCAACACCATTAGTTGTGTTGTCCTGTGTTCTGCTTTGAACACAAAAACATTCCATATTACTGGCATGTAGTTAGGTCATTCTGGGGAACACTTTGTCTGGAGAAGCCATCTGAATCTCTTGTGAGATGAGCAGCAGTGCAAATCTTTCCCACCAGCTCTTTCCAAAGTGCTGGCATAATTAATAAAGAACAAACATTTCCATTTGCACTACAACTTTTGAATATACGGTTGACATCGTTACAGTTTGGCTGTGTATTACTAAAATAATGCTTTAACCCTTGTTAGATCTGACGATCCTCAAGAAAGGCAAAGGTTTGAACTTCAGCAACACAAAGAACATGCAGCCTGTGGTATTATTCAGAGTTTTGTAGCAAAAGAGCAGCATGAAAAACAAGATCAGCATGCAAATAAGGTGCCCTTCCTTAGACAACATTTATGGAAATCAGGCTGAGCAATTTGCTGAATTTTCAAGTGTTTTTATGTTAGGTCAATTTGATGAACAAACAAAGTTTAGTAAAAAAAATGTCAGGAGAGTGATTTTTTTTTTTTTCCCCTGTAATAAAAAGATGGTTTTGTGGAAAAACACCCTAGGATTTTAACTAGGAAGTTATAAGCTGGATGTAAAAATGTTATTTTATGTTTCCTTTTAAGGATCATCAAGATGTCTGTTCCAGTCCTCCTATTTGCTGGGTAAAGCATACTGCATTTAGTGAGTCCTTGGCTGTGATGTACTATGGAAGACTACAGCTGTCTGAGGAACCAGACTTAATAAAAAGAGGAAGAGGGTAAGTCTTGCAGAGCCATTTCCAAATTAGCAATCTCTTTTTGTTGAGTGAGATTTGAGGTTACAGATACAATCTGATCAATCTGATATATTCTTCCAAAGCATACACATCTAATGAAGCTTTCAATTTAGTCCAAAACTTAGGAGTTGTTTTCCTTTTCATTAGAGCAAAGTGCGTTACTACTTTTAGATTTGGCTCTTGAGAAGCAGTGTGAGTTCCAGGGTTTCGCTACAGCAGCTCCATCACTCCCAGAGCCACCTCTGAACATGGAATTTCCCATCTGGTCTGGAAGAGGAAAAGCCTATGTGATCCCCGTCTTTCTCACAGTCTGTCCTGGTGCTAAGCCATTTGTCCTGATGATTCACCTACTGCTCCATTCCCCTCCCGAGGGGTCACCCTTAGGCAGATCTTAACTACATCTTCCACAGTCAGGGAAAGTGGTGTAATACCACCTGATAATGTCAGTGAGCACAAAGTACATATAGGAATTTTGTCCTTCAGCTTAGCATTTGGTCTTAGTATAATGGGTTAAAAAAATATTCACCAACTATTTGTGTATTATGCATGCTGACTCAGTCTGCTGACTGACAACTGCAGCAAAGCTTCCTTCTACTCTGCTGGGCATGATGGATGACAGCTGAGAGTCAAGTTTAATACCCAAATGATAGTGACAGAAACAGAATTGCCTCATCAACCGTCAGTTCTTCACATCAGGAGCTTAGCAGTTCAGTTTCTGTAAGGGACAACAAATCTATCAGTTTGTGTAATACACATTTGTTAGACTGAGGCTGAACACATTTTAATTTTGGGAAGGTTGTGGATGTTCCAGGGTTCCCAGCTGCCACCTCATTTTTTGCTACAGAAACAATGTCTATCAGCTAAGATGACAACAATATATTTGGATTAATGAAAAATAAAGACCATATAATTATTAATTGTCCTTGAGACTAAAAATGTTGAAGCTCTCATTAAATGAATGGCAAAAATGACATACAGTTCCAAAACCAGGAATTTGCATCAATTCAAAGTTAAAACAACTGAAGTGAGACTCTGTGATCATGGCATTCTCTTCCCATGTGGAAAAAACGAAAGGCCTTGCTCAAAGCCTGAAAACTGTATTTTAGTAAAAACTATTTTTCTTACACAGGAAACTCCATATTTTTTTCAGTCAACTTTCGTCAAAACTTCCCTTCATTATTCCCACATAGGTAAAGAAAGAAAACACCAGTGAAATAAGAGATGCAACATATTAAGCCTACAGAAAATGTAACGTAGCTTGTATGATTCCTCTTCAGGAAAAAAGTGTTAAACAAAAGCCCAGAATTTTTTACAGACAAAACAGACAAATTCTTAATCTTATGTATAAACCAGACTGTAATTCTTGCTTCCATATGTTCCTGTAAATGCTAACAAAGTAATAAAAAAACCTTGCAGTGATGATATACGGTAAAAGGAAAAAGAAATTCAACAACCACATTTTAAATGCGCAATGATAACGTGTAGCAGAATATGTTTAATGTGATCTGCATTCATTCAGGATATTAAATCAGAATTATGGGTATAAGAGAAAACAAGACTGGTTAGAAATCAAGCTGATTGGAATATTTCTTTTGCAAGTTATTTTGTGAATGATCTAATCATTCTCTTAAAAAAAAAAAAAGCAAGGTATTAAATTCTTTCAAGAGCACTAAGAAGTACCTGCTACACAGTGAGTACAGGACACAACAGCAACAAAAAAAGCAAGCAAACATCTCTTCACCAACCCCATAAGCTTGTGTCTGCGCTAAAGTGAGGCTGTTTTGTGAAAAAGTATAAGTTACTGAGGTTTATTCTCTAAGATTAAAAAACAAACAGTAAGAACAGAATGAGGTTGACCTACCACAAAAGGCTGACTCATTCAGGCATCAAGTGGAATATTGTGATTCCATTATACCTTGGTAATAAAACCATTTGCTTTGAACGTAAGGAATGATTTATGATGAAGCTGGCTTCAAAAACATTTAGGTAAATGTGCCAGTATGGACAAGGGAAGCCAAACATAAAATTTCTATCAACAGTCCCACAAAATTTTAGCAACACACATTAATCTAAAAAAATCAACTAATATTTGTGCTTTAGCTCTGTAAATGAATATGAATGTGAAAAATAAGATATTTGAAACAGTAAAGGACCCAACTGTTCTTAACATCCCTGCCCCACAGAGGAAAAATACAAAGAAGTCTCACCAGGAAACCATTTCAATATGAGGTTTTGCCAACTTTGTGTATATAAATTGAGTAGCTGCTTGCACTGGAAAAGTTAAATTTAACTCAACACTGTTTCCATACTGCTTGTAGCACAAGTAAACAAACTCATCATTCTCTTCATACCCATGGTAACCACAGCTACCTTTTTGAGAGACCCTGGCAGAGACACCACTGCAACTGCGCTAACATGAGGAAGACAACGGGGACCGAGGACTTCATAAACATGCTTATCCGCCTTCACAGTGCCAGGCTCTACCTACTCTCTGCATGAGCTGGGTGCAACAGCTGGGAGGAGGAGGACAAGGAGGAACAGAGCAGGTATCACCACAGACCCAGCACTGCAGACGATCAGGACAGGATCAAATAAAATACCCAGCCTTACCACAAAGCATTACCAAGGTTTGATATGCTTAGTCAGGGAGGAGTTTTGTTTATTCCAAAAAGGACCTACTAAATACAAACTACACTTTGAATCACAGGAACAGCTCTGTCAAGATGACTTTTAACCAATCTAAATTGGAAGAGAGAGCAAAACCAGTGTCATTTAATCTAAATTTCATGATGAGAAAAAAAGCAAGTGTGAAACAACTTGTACTGGCCTGTAGCATCCTCTTCCTACAGGTTGTCAGCACATCTCATTGCAATGCCCTGTTTTATTAACTTACAGCTTTCATAAAGGTTCACAAGGTGGAAGAAACTGGGTTTTTATTTAGTGATTCTAAAACATTTCTGTGAATGAGTCAAACACTAAAAACATGAAGAAAACAGAATTTGGCAAATATTTTGAACACAGAGGGGCCTATACTGTAGAGAGAGAATCTGAAATTAGCAGCAAAAGGAAAAGAGGCAAACTCCTGACAGAGGCTGCACTTTCCCTCAAATCAGTGCAACCATGTAGCAATTTAGCCAGATTACAAGTTAATTGAAAAGCATAGTCAATGCTAAAAAGGAGATGTTGTTTAGCTCCAAAGTGATAAGAGGCCTCTTCTGTGAGGGATGCTCCATGCCGAAGCAGCAGACCTGAGAATCTGTCCCTTCAGCTTTCCCAGCCACCTGTGCTGGGGAGTCTCCTTCTATCAGCAAACAATCCCATCATCAGAATAAAAAAAACCCTGAGATTAAATCCTGAGACTAGACTTAGTGTCTCTAGTATCTGCTTTGGAGCTGCAGAAACTATAAAACACCTCAACAGGGGGAAACTGATCCTGAGTAAGAAGAGAAGATAATTTGAAAGCTTTTGTAGACCCCAAAGCTGTGGATCATGAAAAAACTGGGAAGAAATCTCATGCAGAAGACTACAGGTGACCTCAACAGATTTCTCCCTCCTTCCTCCAATGAGGCAGATTTGCCCTTCTGGCATTTCCAGAGCTTGTGAGCTCTCAAGTAAGGTTACAGAAAGGGAATGATGTCACCAAGGAAGATCTTGGTGTTAATACAAGTGAAGCAGCAGCTGTTGACTATTTCTGTGCTGGAAGGTCTCTTTCTTACCCTTTAGGAGCAAACAATGGTTTTCTTCACTGTGAAGGAGAAGGAAGACAGCAATTTTCTGCCAGAAGGACCCCGTTGGCTCACAATCCACGCTTGCTTACGTATTCTTTAAGATCTGCTGATTTACTCTGCACAGAAAGGCATACACTCTGCATTTCAGATTTACTATCCTGTTTGTGTTTTAAAGCCTTTGGAATAACCCACCCAAACAGACGGTCCTCTCCTAAAAGTGCTCTTTAAAGACTTATTTCAAGTTTTTTTTACTGACTTTTTTCTTTAAACTGGAGAGAAAAAAAAAAAAAAAAGCCAAAAGCCTGTGGGAGGCTTTTATTAAATGTATTTCCACAAGGCCTGCTGTGCTGGCTCAGCAGCTGGCTCATCTGAATTCCAGGTATACACTACACAGGGTTTACTTGGAAATGCTGGCTTATCAGAAAGCAATGCTGCTTTTGGATCATAAAGCTGGCTTTATGGTCTTTTTGAAGACCATAATACTGGCTCAGTTAACACACACAAATCCCTACAAAGTGTTGCAGTATCCAATCTCATTGGCACAGGTAAAGCTACACCATTGCATGTGGATACTCAAGTGCTTAAAGCTGCCATTCAGCTGGAAAGCTTATTTAAATAATTAACAGACCAAATTTATGCATCTTCCTATGAATCATCATAAAAATAGCAAGGTAAACACTTGTATTTCAAATAAAATTATGTTTCTTCACTATACCGTCATTTTGTTACAATTATTTGAACAAATCAGCACATTTGGGATCACATCCATTCCCGATTAGGATCATCATTGCACCAGGACCTGACCCAATGGTTTTCACAGAAACCAATCTACGTTTTTTCCTAGAGCAAAACCCCACTCCAAAGCAGTGAAGTACACTGTATTTCTTGGATACTGGAAACCCTTTGTCTCTGGCCTTGTGCCCAGTCACAATACACCGGAAGAAGGAGTGTGCTTCAGTGTGACACCACACCAGGACTCACCATTCCTTGTGCACAAGGAACAGCATATGCACAGCACAGTAGAAGATCATGACATGTGCTGGTTATGTGACAGAAAAACATTTGCAGTGGAGAGGAAACTAAGGTCTTGCTCTTGTAATAATCTCAATTTTGAATAGATTCATGCAGCCACATGGAGCCCAGTGAAGCAGGGGGTATTTTGTCAAGTTATTTTAAGCAATCATATGTTCAATCTGCAGTAAATGAAGGCAGCCAGTCATGCTGCCATTTGAAGAATGTGCGGGCCCAGGTGTTAAAATATTTCTGAAACAGTCAGTGCATTAATAATGAGCTCCAATTGTGTTGGGTGTATGTGGTGGATATAAGAGCACTCTTCCTGGATATCTAAATGTCCTGCTGATTCCTACAATGAAGCTTACCAGAATTCCTAAATCAAATAACTTTAAAAAATGTCTAACCTCATCGCCAAAAGTTCATTTTAAGTTATTCAGTTTCAAGTGTGCCTCCTACAACAAACCATAGCATGATGCTTGGTGTATTAGTTCCAAACAGCAGTATTTTGCTGCTCAAAAAGCAAGAGTTTTATATTGCAGACTATCCTTCTGAATCATAGGAACAGAACAAGTAGTCTCTAACTAGTACAGAAATATAGTGGTTTTCCTAAAAATGCATGAAATGACAGCCTGCTTCTGATGGAGAGGCAATGGCTATAAAAGCAGCTGAGATGTTTTGAGTGGGGTTAGAGCAGAATCCTAGAGAGATACGCATTCTCATCTAGCAGACCGTAAGATCAATGGGCAGGCTGTGGGTGGACAGAACACAGATCCTCCGCTGCAGCACAGCAAGCTAAAACACCTCACTCCAGAGCGTGTTGGAAGTTTCAAGTGAATTCTTTACTAGAGCATCTACCCATTTGCCTGACGCCTTCTTTACCCATGTCCTTTCAAGTCTAGTAAGAGGGATAGGTTCATTTCCGTGACATCATGAGGTACATGCCCAAATGTAGAGATCAGAAGTAGGTTTTGAAAGAGTCTGTAATGTTGAGACCCTCAAATTTTCTGAAAATTTGAAACTGTGTGATTTAACCATTTATTGCTCATTTAGCAGCAGCGGCCTAAGACTTTTCCTTTTGCTTAAGTGATGGAGGAGACATGTCACTCAACTGGAAGAGGCAGCTGCACTCTCAGCTTCAGTGAACCCATTTGTTTGCTCTGACATTAGCGCACTCAGGAACTTTGCTCATGACTTCTGAGCTCTCAAAAACACCAGGCAGGAGGGATTAGAGTGTCATCATCTCCTGTCTCCATTTAAACTGGCTCTAAGCCTTGTGCAGGGCAGCTGCAGTGGTAGTCCTTGCTTTTGCAGCCTCACTTTTGGGAAAAAGGGAACTACTTCCCTGGAGTTGCTGGAACTGTTCCTCTCTACTTACTGGAGAGGGGAGTTGTGAGAACTGAGCAGGATCTGGAGAAAGTACTGCCTACAGCTCCAAAAGGAACTGAGGGGGCTTGCCCTGAAACAATCAGTTACAAAGTGTGAACAAATGAAGGCAAATCCTCAACAGATTGGAGCTGCTTAACACTTGCATATCACAGTCCACTCCTTTTCAGAAAAGCAAAGCAAACCAAAAAACCAAACCAGGTGGGGAAATGGAGCTTCAATACCATTTGGAGTAAATAACAATGGAGAGGAAGAAAAAGACTGAAGTTACAGTTTCTTATCCCCCACTCCCAATACATTAAGGTCCACTGAAATGCATGGCCTGAAATACAGTGCTGCTACTACAAGGCAAATCATAACATTTCAGGGGTAAATTTTAACGACCTCACTGAATTAGCAGAAAGGGAGATGTTACACCAATGAAACAATGGTAACTAACTACACAAGTTATCAGAGAGAAAAATCAGTCTCTCACCAGTGTAGGCACAGCTGATCTCTTGGACTATGTGAAGAATGCAGATGAGCAGCATGATGCTCTTACTAAGCTAGTTAAAAGGCTTGAAAAGCAACAAAACCATTAAAGCAATAGCAACAATAGGACAATATAAAACAAAAGTGGTAGGAAGCTGCACTGCAAGTATGTTTTACTGCAAGTAAATGAATCACAAAGAAGAGATTACTAAGAAACAGGTGTTTCACTATCCTTAGTTTTCAGCTACATTCACGGGTCTGATAAATTATTTCTTTTATGGAATAGCGTAGTAGAGGGATATCATTAAAAGCTCCATAAAACAAACTGTAGCCCTGGCTACAATTACTATCCTGCTTTGAACTGCTGAGCAGTTGAAAAAGTAACATGATGCAGAGAGGTCAGTGGGACCTTGTCTCTACCCCTCCCTTTCCAAGAGAAAGGAGCAACACTAGCACACTCTAACAAGCCGGTCCAACAGCATAGCAATGTTATTAACCAAGTATCTCAGTCATCAGACCAGAGCAGACTATACCAAAATGACCAGGATCTCCAACACTCAAATTATTAAGGCCTCTTCAAGTAATCAGGGCAAAAAAAAACCCCACAAATATAGTATGTTCTAAGGTGAAAATGAGTTACAACACAAAAAGTTCCCCTTTGAAGAAGAGAAGTAACTGCAGAATATTTTTAAATAAACTTGAAAGGAATTGAGCAAGAGTTACGCTAAAAACATAAATCCCTCCTTATGACACAGCAAAGTTTAATCAAATTGAAAGTTTACAAGGTCAGTTGATTTCTCACCCATAAAAAGATAATGAAATCCAACCATAAACTTTTAGTGCAAGAATTAGATGCCTAAAAATTTCCTTTGATTTCTCTTCTGGATGTAATCATCATCAGAGCAATCGTATTGTGAGAACATACCTATTGCACCATGCTACACGGTCTGTCGAGGATTTACCTTACACTTTTCTGCTCCATCACTGACAGGTTTAAGAATTTACACCGTGGCCATTTGGACCATGTTGTGCCCTGACAAAATACCGTGAAGAATGCTCATTATGTTCTCACAAAACACGTTATTAGCTCTCTCTGATGTACTCAGAAACAGACCTCAATTGCCAGAAATACTGTTCCACAGTGATATACACATGCACTCTAAACACAAATAGTGAACACAGGACATTTTTCTTCCTGAGACTACCTACTGCATCAAGATCCTAGTCAGGTAATTCTCCTACTCTCAATTATTGTATGAGACTTTTTCTTTTTTTTTTGACATCTTCTTATGAAATACAATATATTCCATGTCTGTTGCCTTTTTTTCTCTCCTTTTCCTACTTACTAATACTGATTTCATCCAGTACTTTTCAAGGCAGTTTCAAACTAATGCAGCTCTTTTCCTGTTGATTACTTTTCTGTTATAATAAATAGACAGTAGTAATAAAAAAATCAATTCAAATAAACATCCGGGGAGATGTGTTCCTTCTGATTTTCTTTTCTCTGTGCAAGTCACATAAGTAATGGCATATGCATATTTATATGCATTATATGCATATTTAAAACTCAGATGAGATTATACAGCATTTTCAACATATGTCAAATTAAATGCCTACATTCACAGCCATTTAATGAACTAGAAAAGTGGCCATTGTAATCATGGTGAATTAATGCTAGCCCCTGAAAACTTGAAACCTCCTGAAACCACTAAGCTTATCTGAAAGTTTACATTTAGCTTATAGAAAGATACTGAGGATCAGCAGCTTGTGTAAATGGCAGTGATACTTGAAGACATTCTTATGCAAGTATGCAGCATCTTGCTAAATTAATACGTAGTCTAGGGCACTGATTCCGGAAATGCTAAAACAGGTATCCAAACCCACCTTTATTCAAATTAGGCCTATTGCAAGTGGTACCTCAGGCATGCAAGGGCTGAAGGGGATGTTTCCCCCAGACACTATAACAGAAAAAATTACATATGTTTACCAGTTCTTAGCAGGGCAGAAGAAATCAGCCATTATTCTTGAACTCTTTTAAGCAATATGTGGACAGGTAAGGCATATCAATCTTAGATTCTCATAACTTGTATCTAAAATCATAATGTAAAACTGCCTCACATTGATTTTTGACATTTTTAACCTTAAGGATGTTTGAACTTGAGCTAGAGACTATAAACAATTTTGGAAATCAAGACGCTCTTCAGAAAACCTACTTTTGGCATGTGAGGTGCAATTCAGAAATACATAAAAGAGGAAAGGGAAAAGAGAAGATTCAAGTGTATTAAACATTGTTTCTTCATTTAAAAATTTAAAGAGAAAGCAATATAGAATCATAGAATGGTCTTGGTTGGAAGGGACATTAAAGATCATCCAGTTCCAAACCCCTTGCCATGGGCAGAGACATGTCCTGCTAGACCAGGTTGTTCAAAGCCTCATCCAGCCTGGCCTTGAACACTTCCAGAGAGGGCGAAACCTGTTCCAGTGCCTCACCACCCTCACAGTAAAGAATTTATTCCTATCATTGCACTCCTTGATAAAGAGTCCCTCCCCATCTTTCCTGTAGGCCCCCTTCAAATACTGGAAGGCTGTTATAAGGTCTCTGCAGACATAGTCAGATATGACAATTTGATGTCTGATCATTTGTTATCTTTCCTAGTAAATAAAGCCAGCACATCAGAGCAGGTTTATGAATGGGCCTGTGCTTTCAAAACAGCACAAGAGTATCTCATAGCAGGATTTTTTTTGATAACAGACCAACACTTTTGTTTAGAATGGGCTTCAGCTCCGGTGTTAATATGCACAAATTGCTTTCAACAGCACTTCTCTTCAGTGTCACCTGCATGCAAAAATATTTGCAATTATAGCTCCATAATACATGTGGACATAACCTGCACAGAGAGCGATTTTACATAGAAAAAAAAAATCTATTTCTATGGTGTATGGGGACAAGAAGGAAGGTGTCTGCAAAGATGTACACCAGCGTAAGTTAACAGAGCTGCACAGATTTACACGGGACAAGTCTCAGCACATTTTTTTCAATGTACCGCCTGTAACCACCCTCTCAGAGGACAGAGGCAAGCCTGGAAAAGAATGAGTCTTTATAATTATAGCATTCTCTCATTCAGCAATTGAAATATGGCAGCTACTAAAGAAACATTCCGATTCCAAAGAAAACCACAAAGCCATTGTTTTCCACTGAACCATGTCTTAATTTGTTTGGTTTTTTTTTCTGAGAGCCAATTACTCTTCACGTTTTGCACTACCAAGCTGATAACAAGCCAAGCTCTTGCAATCCCAGCTGTGCTCAGGGTTTTGCTCAGAATTAGCCAGATGGATGGGAACACCTTCTTGCAAGCAGAAGATAACACCTATGTGCATCAGGTTGTCTGACTGGATGGCCTGACATCCAGCCAGCCTTTGAAAGTCAAGGATGGGGTTACACATTCATTTATTATTTCCCCCATCCTCTTCCCTCCTGCTGCCAGCTGGTAGCTCCACTGGCAAGTGTCCCATCATATGCTGCTGGGTATCTGTATGACTTTAAACATAGATGAATGGGAGGTTACATAACATTTCTTTTAGAAAATGGGATAACAGAGTGTAAGATACAACTCCAATATATGTTAAGGCCTCATTTCCTGACACACATAGGCAATACGCCTCAACAAAATTTCCTACATTTTTACAAGATTGCTATTTGTAAATCCTAAGCATCGTTTGTTCACACATACTATATGGGTTTAATGATATAAGGCAAAGAAAAACAGACTATGGCTACTCAGATATGGTGAGGACAGATCTTTGTAAGACATAAATGAAAATTGGCATCAAATACCCCTGTTATAAGGAAAAAAGTACCACACATGCAGTGGTGCTGAAGACACTACAGTGCACTCAGAAAGCTAAAACTGATCTGAAACTCCTTAAAAAGAACTCTTTAAAAATCCAAAATCCTTTACAAAGCATGAATACAGAGAAGATTTATTTTGTTCTTTAAAGATCATTTTAAAGGTTAATTCACCTCATACTTGCCTAGTTTAGAATTACTTTCATTTGAAGTTTGGCATAAGACATAAAGCCCAGAAAGGAACCTTGTAAAAGTGGTATCAGTGGAAAACCTGCAGGCAGCTGCAGTAAAATACTGAATAGGTGCTAGCAACTTCAAAGAGAAGACCCACAGGTAGAGAAGCCTGTTATTTATTTAATTAATTTCAATGGTGCTGAAGAGAAGTGACATACTTTGCATATTGTTATAATAAAGCAAAGCAGAGGTAAATTCATTAGCAGGATATAATAGATGGCACTTCTCTCCTTCTTCTTACATGCTGTGTTATAGAAGATTGAACTCAGCAGTCAGGTTTCTACTTAATTAGTTTTTCAAAAGACCCTCTTGTTTTCCTCGTGAAGTCATTGGAGGGAGGAAAACAGAGAGAGGTGGGAGGAAAACACAAGCTGTTCACAGAAGACTTTCCCCCTCTAAGCTAGAACTATTTATTTTACAATGATTACTTTTTCTCTAACCAGATTTATCATCTGCAACATATAAGGCACCATAGATACCATGCCCACACCATAAAATTTCACCTCGGGTCCAGCTTCACAAATACTTACATTCCATCAGATATGAACAAGCTGTATTTCAAAGCTGAAGTATTTACCATGTGACAGAAAAACATATATTGAATAATGAAACACGAATAAAAGACCAATAAATTTGACTAAACATATAATTGCACAGGCAAACTTCAAAACCCAGTAGTTAAAAACGTTCCTCCCTTGGGTTTAGCATCGCTAGCTTCCCAAAAAAATGCTGTTAGCACAACATACCAGAAAGCACAGTTCACTCAGGTCTGTCATGAGCTTAAATGAAATAGGGGCCTGTTAAAATGTATTACTTCAGGCTTTAGAGGACATCATTGACATGAAGCAAACCTTTCAGATACAGAACCACAGGAAGAAACACCTGTTAATATTAGAGTCATGGAGGAAACACTACTAGCCTGCATCACATGATACAAGACACTTAAGGCATGTAGTTATTATATATAAATATTGCTAGCCTTTTAAATCTTCAATAACAGAAGTAACACTTCCATTCTCATCTAAAAGGAAAATGCCATTTTTCATAGCTATCTGAAATTGCCTACTCTTGTGAGTCCTTGCTGTACAGCTCCATGCAAAAAGCTAGCGTTTGTGGCATCGCCCTTTGGCGTACCAGGCTGCTGGGCTCAACAAATGGATATTGTTGTCTTTTAATTACTTTTTAATACTGTGCATTAAGGCACCCAACAGAGCAATATCAGAAAGGATGCAGCTTTTTGTGATATGCATGTCAGGAAAGACAGAAGCTTCTGGCTGCAAACTCCCCCTGAGGCACGTTACCTGCAGTGTGAGGCTCCTGCAGCGCGCACTCAGCCTGCAACCATGTTTGCAGAGTGAATGCCCGTTTACAGATAAAACAGTGTTTAAATGCCGTTGTCCTGCGTGCGCAGAGATCTACAGAGTATCAGGAGAACTCTTTGGACATTATTCTTGTAGTGAAATGTAATTTTCAGTGTAGTTGGCACCAAGACTAAAGTTCACCCAACGCACAGATTATTCCCTTATCAGTAAGGCTTCGGAGCCTGGGAGGAAAATTCACTTTGATCTATAGAGGTTCTCAGAAACCTCACATAAAGTGGAAAAGACAGAAATACCTTCCCACTAAAAAAATTCTCCCCAGAAGAAAAATTAAGCTAGCACAAGAAACTCAATTCTGATCTCTTGTGAATCTGTTAAGAACAGCAAGTATACATAACATCCTTATACCAAAATCAGAGCTGTAACAAAGTTGGTACATTCAGTGTGGCCCAGGGTAAGGCATGCACAGGCATACTGCAAGCTTCTCAGCGTAATCAGCTTTAACACCCAACTAATTCATGCTGATCACCATCAGATCCAAGGAGCTGTCAATTCTCCCCAGTATGGGGCTAGCCTGAAGGCATTTGGTGCAGCTTTTACTTCTAGACACAATTAAAGCTTATTTACAATGGCAGGTTCTCCTTGATACAGAAAACCTAACTTGTTATGCTAACAAATGATAAACAAGAATAAACTGCAGATAAAGGTCTTAACTACTCCATATCAAAAGCCAAACAATATTTCCCAATTTTGTGTAGTTTTATTTTGATTCAACACATTGCCTCACAATTTTCCTATCCCCATGATTTTACTGGTCAACGTGTACTTGATCAAAGCTTGACCCTATCCTGCACATGTATTACAAGACTAAATAGAAATGCTGAGATTACTGTTTCACATTGTTGGTCCATTAGACCTAGCACCTTGCAACAAAACCTCAAGCTCCTTGGCTCAGAGAATGGCAAAGCAAACAGTTCGCCAGATCTTCTCGGTTGTGCTGGAAATGATGACACATCACTAGTCTGATACTTTGAGGCAAAAGACTTGTTAGCTCTTACAGGCTGTAATTACACTTTTTTCTCTCACTTTCTACGATGTAGTTCACATTTTTAAGTATAGGTGGGAAAAAGAATTCGTATTATCAGATCCAAAGTGTGACAACAACAACCTGCAGCTTCCTTATTCATCAACATCTCTATGTGCTAGGCCTATTCTGAAAAGAGATTCTGGTTTATAAACCCTTATTTCATTGAGGCTTATAACAGTAATGGAATCTGACAACGCTTATTATAAACAGCTGCTGCAACAGAAATACAGAATCAGTGTATATTACCATTTAAAAACTTGTAAATGTTTAAAACAATAGAAGTCAGGAAAAAAAGCTTAAGAGAAAAGTTCTTTAAAAACCTGAAAGATCAATCTCTGGTTTTAATCTATTACATACAATCACTTAAGACATTATTAAACATAAATAACATCAATCATAATGAGGAAGAAACATATGTAGTGTGCTGGGCTTCATTTACTCTTGCTCTGTAGATACATGGTGCCAATGGTAGAGATAAGCAAAAAGCACTTAAATCTCTTTGACTTCCACTTGATAATTGCTGAAATAGCATACATACAACATATTTCAATCTCATTTACATAATAATGGAAAATTATACAACAGGATATCAAACAGCCATTTAAGAATTTTCAACTGTATTCATATTAAATGTTGTTCACTTTTCCTGACTATTATTTCTTAGGACTTTGTGACTTTCCTACTACAATGAAACCCATTGCCTAAAAGCCTCAAGGTACAACTGGACCCTTATGTGCTATGGATGTGTAGCTATGACTACTACAACAGATACGACAGAGATTAATGTACCTGTTGTGGCAAGCCGTGCATTTTAGAACAGGACTACAGAACAAAAGGATTAGTGTGAAGGTGGACTGTACCTTACACTGTTTTCAGAAGACGACCCTTTGTCATCACAGACAGAAAACTGTCACCAATGGATGTTGAAAATGTGAACTTTTGTGGAAAGTCTTTGTGGAAGACTGTGTGGAAAAGTCTTTTCTTGGTTGATCTGTTTCTTTCACACTGTGTAAGTGCACACCGTGTGGGAGGTAATTGTATTAATTATCTGGTGTAATAACCTGATTAACTTTATAGTTCCGCACTATTTATTACCATACTATATATCATTCATTGGAGAATGAATTAATTTAATATTTCTGTTCAAATACAAAGCCAAGAAAGAATAATCCTTTGTTTTGTAACTTTTAAATAGATAAATTCTCAAGGATACTTAAAATACATTAGGAAGACACTCAAACTATTTAGCTAAGGGTAACTAGACACTTCCATTAGACAATCTAATTAATTGGGATTTAAAAATTAACTCTGATTTACAATGGACCATGAAACTATACAGTCCAAAATTTTATCTTATTTGAAGGTTTGTAGAAGATCAAATTAAAGAAGTGTCAATAAATTATCCCTTGCTATTTCAAAACTGTTCTCAATACTTGCAGCTGTAGTTTTAAAATAGAATTTTTAAAAATTGGCAAGCCTCAAAATTAATCCTGGCGTTTTAATTCACAAATAATTGCAAGAATAGGGAAGATAAGAAAAAGTTTATAGAAAGCACACAAAAATAGGTTTATATTACATACCCGCCACTATCACTTTTTGTACTATATCATATGATATAGTGCAAAAAGGCCCTGTTAAAGGATTTCTGCAATTAGAAGTCTTAATTGTCATAGGAAAAACACTCAGTAAAATTTTACCATAATAAATTGTATGAAACCCCAAAGAGGAATATATTGTTTTCAATATTTCATGTTCAATAAATAAGGAAGAAATTTCATCCCAATAAAAGAGAAGCATAATAATTTAAGAAAGCAAAACCCTAAAACTGGCCCAGAAGTTGCTAGTTTAAAATACACAAGCTGGTGAACAAACGAAGCAATTAGACATGTCACAGGAATGACTTAGAAGTGCTGCTCCTTATGCCTTCTGTTGTGGCACAGCTATTTTTCCACAGCACAGAATTTTCAGGGTATTAGCCAAGCCAGCAGAATAACAACTTATTCTACAGGAAATGAGATACTTTCAAATCACAATCAAACAAGGTCTTGTTTTAGAGAGATTTTTCTCTGAGTCATTCCTGAACACAGTTGCTAAATTCCCTTAAGTCCCAACAAAAGAGATATAGTCCAAGCAAGACTGAGTAAAATGAAGAATTTTACAAACTTATTTTCTTTACCTCCCTATGGGCCAAAAAAGAAACCCAAATTAATCCTCTGCATTTGAAATAAGTGGCAACTAACAAAGTAACCTTTAAAAGCAAGGGTATGCTCTTGCTTCCCTTCTAAGTTGTGGTCACAGAATCACAGAATCACAGAATCATTATGGTTGGAAAGGACCTCCAGGGTCATCAAGTCCAACCTTTCTCCT
>JAVSBS010017646.1:54657-65652 GCA_033124195.1 Coracias cyanogaster | reverse complement strand
ACCTCCCTACTCCTGCTGCTCACACCGTTTCTGATACAGGCCAGGATGCCATTGGCCTTTTTGGCCACCTGGGCACACTGCTGCCTCATGTTCAGCCGGTTGTCGACCAGCACCCCCAGGTCCTTTCCTGCCAGGCAGCTCTCCAGCCATTCCTCCCCAAGCCTGTAGCATTGCTGGGGGTTGTTGTCAGAAGCAAAACAGAGATTGCTAAGTTGAGGGAAGAAGCTGCTCTTGAGATACCTTCCCCGGTGGCCACAGTACCAGAAGCCACTTTGGCAAGTATCTGGATGAGCAGTGACTTCCCTGAATAAACCCACTCCACAACAGCACAGGTCCCAGCAGGCATCGGAGTAAATGGAACCCTTTATCAGGTACTCAAGAAAATTTGTTCCCTGAGCCTTTGGAAAAGGAACGACCAAACCAGAGCACAACGAGAGAAAGAGCAAGTTTAAGAAAAAAACAAAACCAAAACCAAACACAAACCCAAACCAAAACAGCCCCCCCCAAAACACAACCCCCTCCCAAAACCACAACCTCCCAATACTGGAAAGAAAAATGTGTAAATAATGGGGTTTGCTCATTATAAATTACCACTTTTTTCACTCCCAATGTGGATGTGTCATCAGTGCCTACGAGCTACCTACATACCTTACAAAGGGCCCAATTAGGCTGCAGAAGCAGTAATCAAGGACTACTACTGTTGAACTTGAGTATAAGCATGATTTCTGAAGCATTTCCCATTCTGTTTCTCACCTCATTTCCTATCCTACTTTTCCTGTATATGTCTGTCTCACAAAAAAATACTTGCCATTGCCATTACAATATTAGCATAAGATTAATAGAGCACTAGAGTCATTGTTTTTGATCCTGTGCAAAGTGAGGATGACAAGTTGGCTGGATTTCCATGGCCTTACATTTGGAAAGCTTTTCTCCACAATTGTATAAAAACCTTTCTGTAGATTATTTGAAAAATATTAATTGAAAAAAATAAGGATCTGAACTTAATACATAGTCTTCAAGAATATATCAATTAAACTGTATCTAGCTTGTGAACTAGGCTTCTGATCCTCAGCTCTATCAGTGATTTAACACAAATCACATGTCTTTGTGATTTCACAAAGAAACGTGAGCATTTATCAATAATCCTTTCCTGTCTTAGCAATTAAGAACTCACCAGAAATATCCTTTCAAGTTGATCTTGAATGTCTTTCATTCCTGGAAAAGCAGCGACACCTTGGATCATTTCTACAAAGATACAACCCACTCCCCTACAGAGGAAAAAAAGAAAAAATACTCAATGTTAGAAAGATTTATTTCAGATTAAATGGCCAGCAACAATGCTTTTGTATCCATCACCAGTATTTGAATTTTTTTTTAAATCAATACCAGGCTGAAGGACAAGCATGTGCACTTACTAAAATCAATGTATACATCTGAATACTTCACAGGTGTTTGAACACAAGTGTAGCAGTAGGAGGAGTATAGATGGTAGCTGTTGAGACAGATAAAAGCACAGCAGCTGTTCTCTGTTTGTGTGAGTGGATTCTAAGCAGCATACTCGTGCTCCCAAATAAATTCTGCAATTCAGGGAATGGTAGTGAGAGAGCATGTCTGGGAGAGGCTGAATGGGGACAGGACGGTGGCATGGAGGCACACTGGTTTGGCATGGGAGTACAATCTCAAAAAAATGAGTGAAAAAAGGAAAAGGACACATGGTTGCTCACAGCCACTGAACTAAGCTACTGCCCAAATACAGATGATTGCTGGGATGGGCTTGCTTGGGCTTTCTTCTCCCCTCTTCCAGCATGAAAGAAAGAAGGCCAAAGCCTATAGATCTGGGGGCTGCTGACCTCATCCTCTAGAAGCTCTGGCTGAGAGCTGCTGTGATGGGCTCAGAAATCACAGGCTCCTTCCTCTCCCTGCTATGACAGCCACCTCGTTACAGCTCCTGTCCCTGGTCTCTTACTAAGGGTACTTCTTGTGAATCCTCATCCCACTCAGTTAAGCCACAGGCAGAAGTACTGGAAAATCAGGGGTAAAAAAATATATCTAGACATACTAACTACAGCACAAAGAATGGATTCGCAAAAGCTATGGGGAGTTTCTATGACTCTTTAACTCAAATATCAACTAACCTGTGGACTTCCTGTGTCTGAACAGCATAACAAATTACAAACTTGCATTTGTATCTTTTCTGGATGAAGAGAGCTCAAGAGTTGCTTGTCCCCTCAGCAAAAATAATTTTAGAGAAAACATCCCCCTTGGCTACCAACAGGATGCAGACTTTGATTACATATTTTAACTTGTTAATTACATTTTTCTAGATGCTTTTTTCTACAAGTTCTGCATGCAAACATCTACACATGCTATATAACCATGTCTGTGTAAGTAACCACACAAAAAAACCCCTTCACCCTAAACAAATGCCAATTCAATAACCCAAGATACATATCAAAATGAACCAAGAATTTGCAACACTAACTATGGTACCACCTCTCCCTGAAACTGCAAGTTGTGTTTCTGTGTTAGAAAATCCCAGCAGTAATCTCTAATTCAACTTCGCTTTTAGAATTAAATTATTTGGAACATAGTAATTACATACCTTTTCAATGCTCATGCATCGTGATGATGCATTCAGAAAGTAGCATTTAATTTTAGGGATATGTGTGCATATATTGGTGAGGAAGTGGTTCCAGAATAAAACAACTTAATTAAAATAGATTGCATATTTTCATTAAAGCTGGGACTGAGTATTGATAGATACCACTTAACTAAGATTATTGGCAGACAACCCACACTTTACTCATCTCTGAAGGCTTTGACCACTACCGAATAATGAAATAATTTTTCGTTCCAGGACAGTGAGAACTGATAGTCACATTTCTTGAAGAAGGAAATTAATCATACATCCCTATTTTCTACTTCTACATCCCAAAGTGCAGATATATTAAGCAAAGCTTCTCCTTAGGCATTGAAAACTGGATGAAAACTTTGGAAAGCACAGTTCTGGTCAAATTCTAGAATAATTCAGGTGTTTATAAAAGAGAGGCTAAAATTTATGTTCCATATGCTTCTGCTGGTTACCAAAATGAACTGAATTGATTAAACTGCCATTCATCATTTAGTCTGGTTAGTGCTTCATTAGGCACAGACAGGCACAATATATCTTAGTCAAATACTTATAAAAAGTATCAGTATCTCAGGCAAGGAAAAATTCAAGTTTTCAGTCAGAGAGCATTTATTCAAGATCAGAAATAAAACAATTGAATTTAGACTAAAGAAAAGAGGATTAGAATTCTATTCTCGCAACCAGAAAACAGCCATTTGGTTAAACCACTGTATCATTTGAGGGTATGTACTGCTACCTGCAGAGAAACTTCTGCTACCTGTTTTAACAGAAATGCTGTAAAGGCAACAAGAAGATTTTGCCAAATTTTATATTGCTTCACAAGAATCTATTTACAAAAGTTTCCACTTTTAGCAGGTCTGACACAAGTTTGATCCAAAAATCAAGTGAGAACCGCAAACACTACTGAAGAAAACTTCCTGCTTGCAAAGAAGAATCCTATTAAGTGTCTTGGACTCTTCTGTAGCCAAGTACTCCATTTAGTCACAAATTGAAATAAGATTGAAAGGGCAGAGTTAAAAAAAAAAAACCCCTAAACTAAATACAAAAATCAAAAGGTTATTGAAATCATTGAGGAGAGAAACATAAAAAACCTTCAAGGTTTGAGCTGGAGGACTGCTAGTTCCTTTGGCCCACTTAAAACTTAAGCTTATGCTTTGTTTCAAAGCTTATGGTTTTCAGCACATTGAAGAATAAGTCCATAGAAAGAGAAGACTAAATGAATAGCAAAAAAAGAAGAAAAAAAAGCACGACATTGAACAGATAGGAGATACCCAAAAAGCCATAACAGCATATAAAGGCTTCAAGATGGCTGGATGGCTCTACTTTAGATGTCTTATTGCTATCAATGAATTTTAGGCTCACAGCAAGTGGAAACCAAGTATAAAATAGGATCCTGGAATCACAAACCATAAGTACACAGATATTGAACATGAAACAAAAAAAATCCTCTACAGATTCAGTCTTGTTTTTGTAAATTTCACAAACGATTAAACAGGTTAGAGAGATTTATGAGCAAAGCAAAAATTATTTTTGTGCCAGGAGAGCTGGTTTGTAAGGAAAAGTTAAGGGAATTATGTCATTCTTGGCTAGAAGAAAACACAAGGGACCAGGAGAATGTGATGCCTCTGTATTTAAAACTATGCAAAATGAAGGACAAGGACAAACTGATTAGGATTTTACTGGTTCCCAGAACTGTAGGTAGGCCCAAGACAGCATAACTAGAAATAGCAGAATGCCTTTAGGAATATAGAATTTTAGAGTGAGTGTTAGAGAAACACATTCAACGATTCTGCTATACCCCAGCCTCCCAATGGACTTGAAGCTCCACAGTTACAGGCATATAAAACTGGACAAGCTGGAACACTTAAGAATATTCTTCAGGGAACAGACTTGCATTAGCAGTAGGGTGGGTAAGATGATCTCACTGATCACTCCCATCTCTAGTTTCTATGATGCAAAGATTACTTCTTGAAATATGAAATGCAGCCAATTAAGTTGGCTTTAATGTGCATGCATCTCCAAGGGTGTGCTTTTTATGTATTATTTGTGCACACTCAGCATACAATGCCATTTTCATGAAGCACTTGAGACATAATTTGTGACAAAAGAGCATTAGCGTAATATATTTCAGTGTATTTGATTCAGATTTTCGTACTCTGTTTATAGGACTTCTGATTCGGAATAAATGAGTCAAATGCTGCGACTTTGCTCAGAGATCTTTCCAATGCAATGGCACATGATAACCTTGCAAAGTAAAAGTGACAGCCATTTAATGTTAAAATAGGTGGCTTACCCTCTGATGACAAAATGCGTGACTAAACCTATTGATATATTGATAAGACCATATGTGGCCATACCATCTAATATTGCTCTTCTATCATCCTGCTTAATTTCCTGGGACTCTGGCTGTCATCGTACTACCCTATATGGAGTAACAGTTAATAGCACAGCTAAATGAGTTACTCTTGCATTTGAATTGACATAGTAAATGAGCCTGTAAAAATGAATGCCTCAGGAAACTATGTATTTTTTTTTCTGCATAGGATTTATAATTCAAGAGAGTATTTCCTTAAAATGAACTCACTGATGGGTTGGTTTTATACTTTTGGTTTAAGAATTCACATTCATGTCTCTGTGTAGCAAAGATTCTTACGCTGACAAAAAGAATCTTCAGCCTATCTGTACTTGAATACTGTAGTAAAAAACAGGAAAAAAAAGAAGCTTTGTTGAGGCATAATCTATAAAAGATTATTAGAGTTGTTTCCTTCAGTTAATATTCAGATTTTTCTTGATGGATCCATAAAAGAGACTACAGACACACTCTGAAATGAGGAATTGTTTCCAAACAAAGCTTTAGTTTACACTTAAGAATACAGAAAGCCTATATGCTTACTACATATGTTTTAAACTGTTGAACTTTACACTCTGAGCATATCTGCTTTCTAGCAGGCTCAGTGCAGGTGGTAACATTCAGCATGTTCTTTATAGCGAAGACTTATGCTAGCTCTTCACATCAGGTTTCTATCTAGTAATGAAGACTGTTTCCAGCATGCAGGATTTGGCTTCAGAGGGGGAAGGCTTTTATGAAAACCAAGTAATTGCTTCTAGCAATCCTCCTGGTGAGATTTCTGAAATTCAGAGGAAAAGTAGAGTTTTCATTCAACTTTCCCAAACTACCTAGAGTTTGTACTGTTAAATATATCAGAATTCAAACAAAAACAAAACACACCCACACACCTCCCACTCATACCCAATTACTTGTTTTTTTATGGATTTGTCACCACGAGGTAATACTGTGACCTCTTCCATCAAATCCACTAGTAATATGCAACATGTTGGAAGGGCACAGAGATTTTTTTTTTTCGTCCAATTTATTTAGGAAAAAAGGCTCATTCCTTTATGGTCCTGCTTATGAATAGAACAATGAAAACAAATTTTAGGGGAAAGGAATGAAAAGCATGGGACTTCTGTCTCCTTAACTGACCAAATTCTCATTTAATTCTAAAGTGGCACACTGCCAGAATACCTGCAGATGCTGAATTTTGGTTGGAATTTCTCTTTCATGACCACTCCACTTTAATACATGAAAAGTAACATAGGATGGGAAATACAGTCTGATCAAAGAACAGGGACAATAAGGCAAACAGATTACAGTTCTCACAGGAGAAGTCATGAGCGAAGGAACATTTCCCTTCCACAATGGCAAAGAACAACATTAAAGTTTCTGCAGAAAGTAGATGCAATGAACGAAAAATAATTTACTTGAAAGTATGGTAGTTCAAAGTATTTCTTTACAGTCAGACTTGAAGTAATTGTAATTATAATTGAATAGAGTGCTCATGTTCTTCTCTGAACTACCTAGAAGTAAAAACTCCAGAAATTTCTGTGACCCTCTGTAGCAGTGCTCAATTTCTATATTAAGTAATGTTCTATTCGTGGAGTATTACAAAGTATTTGATCTCTTTTTGCAAGAATCTTCCTATTAGACTCACTAGTTCTCTACAAGTAGAATGCAAAAGAGCTCAAGGAAATAATCTGCAAATTTGAGCAGAATTTTGCCATAAGATATTTTCCTATTGAGTATGCTGCTCTTGGTTTTCTTTTCTGGATTTAGGTACCTTTAAAAGGTACTTTCCTGACACACATGAAACGTATTTCTAGCAGTGGAAAAGACAGAGTAAATCTGATGGTCTAAATGGATAAAAATAGTTTTTAGATAGTAACTGAAATACCCTTTCAATAACTACAGAGCAAAATGGTTTCCTCACACATAGTGTTTCTATGGATTCAACCCTGTGATAACACTTCTGAAGAACTCACTGACAACAAGATGTTTAATTAACAATACCTTGACAGTTATCGCAATGTCCTCACCTTAATATCCTAATCCCACAGGATAGCATTTCTGTGGAGTGCAAGTCACAATCACAAAGAACACTAAGGGCAAAAGAACTAATTTACACTGTTTTCTCTCTCAGGCCCAAGCAGTATTTCTTCAGGGTGTACAGAGACCCCTGTTCTCAGATTTCTTTCACCGCGAAATGTTTACAGCAGATAGAGGATAAAGATGCCTGTGTCGAAACATGATTTGCTGCACTAGTGTCTAAGGCAGGATCCATTTTTATTTAATAAATATCTTAATTACTGTTATAGGTCTTCACTGGTCAAATATTCATGAAAGCATGCATGGAATTACAGTGAGCACTTAAATCTACACTCAGAGCAGGCTATGCGTGGAAAGTGGTGTGCTCCTGAAAAATACCATTTATTTTTCTAACAGTAGCAAAGAAAGAAAAACTCCATATGAAGGGCTTTCCCTAAATTAAGACCAGAATTGAAATCATGTATATCGATCCAGATGTTACAAAGTTAAATAACAGTGATTTATCAAACAATCTTGTAACACTTGACTGGCCTAGTTTTAAGTGATTCTTCCACAGCACTAAGTATAGTTGATGTTGGTTAATAAAAGCAAATTTAAAATATATCATGGCCCATAACTTATTAGGTTACTTGAACTGTGAAAAACAGTTTATTTTTTAAAAGTAAAACAACAGGATATGCAAAAATTTGCCAGCTGTTAGCAAACCCAATTTAAAGCCAGCTGCACTTCAAAATAAAATATCCCTAGTGACTTCCTGATGTAAGCAAACCAGATACAGCAGTACATGCATTACCAGAATAAAAAAAAAATATTTAATAATAACCTGTTTAAATTGCTTCGTTTACTAATACTTTAGTCTTTCTGAAAGGAACAAAGACAATAGGTTCATTTGGGGATTTCCTCCTCCCCCCCCCCAATATTACTTAGTTTTAGTAATTCTTAAACCCTTTATGTATTGAAGATTATTTTCCTTGCATTGACTTTCAATGGACTGTAAAATTCAAGGATTAGGATAAGTTACACCAGATGCAATGCAAAGCCATTTTCCTAGCTGCTAGTAAGTCCTCATCAAAAGGGGAAAAAAAAAAAAGGTATACCACAGGTTATCACAACTCTTTGATGTCATCTTGTGTAGTGTAATACATTTACACAATGCCACTGTATTGTATGCTGTCAGCAGTAAATCACAAAGCCCACCACATTGATTTCCATCACCAGCCTGACACCACTAATGCATGTACGTCTTCATTAATATTATTTTATTGCCAGTGGCTATTTAAAAAAAGAATGCAGGAGAATGTTAAACTACATGTGGATCATTAGCTTTTAGTTACTATCCTAACACCCTACACCAGTAAATGAAGTGTAAAAATAGCCCGCAGCCTCTGCCACCTGCTTCCCAGCCACTGTCCAGTGGTTAATATATGGACTCCTTTTTCATGCAGCTGGTCCTCTACTCAGTAGGAGCCCCACTTTCTGTTCCTTGGGAACCACCATGAAATGTCATTTATCATGGCTATAGTGAAGGCCCTCTGTCTTTTTTTTTTCCTAAATGGAAGAAACAGCTGTGCTTTCTACCTCAACATTATTTAAATATTTAGTGAAGTGGCTGCTTAGTTTCGTCATCATGTAGAACATCAATAAAGACACAGGAGAGCACACACTATCTGCCATAAGGACATAATGCCAGTAATTGCATAAAAATGCTAATCCTACAAACACACTTTTGATAAAAAATTACCAAATTACCTTGGAATCTGATGGTAGCTGGGTTTCTCCGCATCTCCCTCCTACTCTGGGAAGTTACTAAGTGGTTTTAATGTAATTATGGCTATGTACAGCCACTGTATAAATAAAGACCCAAGAGTGCCTGTGCTCCACCAGAGCTCACGGTTAGATGTGCCGAAGACACATAAGTGACCTTAACATGGAACTATACCTCTCACAGTCAAACTAGAAGTGCTGTCTCAGACAACCCAGCAAAGTGGAGAAGCAAAAACCTAAAGCTCTTCTGTCACATACAATATACATTTGCTCTAATCTAATTTCTGATGTGGCAGTAGCTGAGCCTCTATGTAAGTGCCTGCCATGTGAAATAAACTATATTACTAGGGCGTTTTTCTAAGCTTTTTATAGTTCTCCAGTTTGTACAGGGCAGCAAAAATTTGTAGAGTGCTATAAATCTAGAACAAAAGTAGTATAACATCATTCTTCATTTGAAACAATACTCACCACCTTTATCCCTGAGCAGCTGAATCTTTTTTAGACCTATATGAAATGCTCTGTAAAATATGACATAATATATTGTTGTCATTGAAAATGTAACTATTGCATTCTTCCTCAATACTCTTTGGCATTATAAAAGTCCTGACAAAAACATGACCTGGATTGCTGAAGTGGCATTTTGAGCCCTCTCTTGATCTTCTCTGTTGTTCATGTAATACAAATATAAACATATGATTATGAAGGAAATAGGTCTGCAATTATAATAGATCTTAAATTCTTCTAATAGGTTAATTTGGTCGCTAACATAGTAAGACCACAAAGTTTGCCTATACTTAATAGCTCTTTTACTAAAATAATTATTGGGAGGAATGTTAAAATAGTTGGGTTTAGGGGCTATTAAACTTCTGAGCGAAACATTTTTCTTTGTGGAAAAAGTTTCAGTGAGAATCAAAAATGTTTCAAAATCCTCTATTCTGCTTAAAATAAAACCAACAAACCAAAACAAACTCCTCCCTCCAAAACCCCTTAATTTTGAAGTGAAATATTTTTTTAAATTGGTAAATGTTAAAAAAAAAAAAAATTCCCATGTCTCCTTAGACTAAAAAAAACCCAACTTATTTTAGAGAATTTCTTGAACAGTTTGCTCAATTAAAGCATTAAAAGAATTTCTTTAGCCATTTCCATATATTCTCCCATTCTCTTTGTACTTCGCAAATACAGACATCGATGTACACAGAAAAATATGTAGGTCTCTCAAGAACTGAACACATGGTAGATTGAACTATAAGAAAATGAGCAGAAAGAACTACTTATGCCTGCCAGCTAGTTCTACCCTCAGATGCAGATGCCCTACCTCATCCCAAGCAAGTCGAGCTCCTTATTGAGAGTGTCAGAGGGGTATCTGGGAAAAGAAGTGACTGCAAAATGTCAGAAACAGATGAGATGCAGAGATTGTACACAGTTTGTGAAGGCACCAGGTTGAATCTGATCTTGGGTAAAACAGGGTAGTTTTAGGATAGATGAGAAGCTGAGATGCAGGGGAAAATTATTTTAGATCTGTGAGGTGGAGAATGAAGAAAACCAGACAGCTGTTACAGAAGATGCTGCCTTTGCCTCACTGGTGCAGATGCAATATCACAATGTTCACATCTGGAGACATTTGTTTACCCTTCCTTTTCCTGCCTCTTGGTTCACCTGCCATTATAGGTCAAGAAACTACAGCAGCCAGAGGCCCAGTTATACTAACCAGTCTCTTCAGTATTGGATATTCTGGTATTTAAACTCTGTAACCCCTTCAAATAAAACAATTCTGCAGCTTCGAACTCTTGCCAGGTGTCAAGACTTAACAGCGCTACAGGGAAAAACTAGATGAGATTTTAATAAAGAAGTAGCTTTTTATCCCACATTCTCTGATCTTGGCTACAGGACTAAAGACAACCATGTCATGCTTAGTTCCCTTCCTCAGCAAAAATTTTGTTTGTGCTAGGTGATCAGTTTCAGTATTACACTGCAAGATTAGCTTGACAAATACTATTCACCCACCGTATGAAAACATAACATCCTTTTATCCTTATCTGACAGTTACCTCTAGATTTTAATATAACCATAATTCTAAATTTAGGTTGCCTGTATTAAAGGAAGACATTCCAGGAAACTCCAGGAATTCCAGGAAGGACATCGAGGTGCTGGAGCGGGTGCAAAGAAGGGCAACAAAGCTGGTAAAAGGGCTGGAGAACATGCCCTATGAAGAGCGGCT